>SKCR01001993.1:0-14377 GCA_019454045.1 Zanthoxylum bungeanum | reverse complement strand
AAATTTTACCGATTGTCGTAAGTATTAGCGATGCAAGTCTCAGGTTAAGACTATACACACCTACCTTGATTTCGGCCTCCCATAGACACCTAGACATAATACCAATGGGATTCCGAAGGGTCTATCCAGAGCGAAGCTGTTTCCCGTACCATCGGTGAAACACGACCTCCTATCGCACTTGCACAAGTATCCAATACTTATATATATGAGAACTATGCCGTTGTGCCCTCACAACGCGCACAAGTGCAATACTACTAGCCTATTTCGCATTAATCGATGTCCAGTCTCGATAATACTACGGCTAGGGATATTTAATGATTAATCCTTCGTGGACTGATACTGTCTCATATCATCTCAATCCAGGAACTAATCATAAGGGACCTCTCTTCATTTATATATCTATGGTGATCTAATCACAAATGACGAGAGTGCAATTTCCTTGTTACATAGTTAATTTGCTACAGCAATACAATGATCTGTGCAAATAGTGACGCTATGGGTCATATTATCCAACATCTTCTTCCTTTGCTTCTCACAAATTCGGTGAAACCAGAAAATTTTGAAGCAAATCGGCAGTGAAGCCATGAATAGAGGAAGGGAAAAGAGAGGGAAAAGAGAAGTGCGTTTTTCTTGCATGTTGGAGAGAGAAGATAAAGCTTTAATATATGTGTTTATAATATTTACCAAGTAAATTAAATAAAACATATATATTACTTTAATTCAAAAGTCAAAAAGTAAAAAGCAAATTGTTCCTTTTTAACTTCTACATCAATCACTCAAATCAAGTGACAACATGTCACATCACTCAAAGTGACATTTGATTTGATGATTGATGCGACTAGTGATATGACGCACGATTTGACTTGCGTGCCGCATTCGAATTCGAAATGCGAATGTGCTCGCAAATAATCCCGGGCTCGGGTTCGCTAATTCTAAATTAACGAATTTTCCGTCGCGTCGTAATTAAATGATTACGCCTAGCGAAATCACTATTCACGTCGCTAACGAATTAATTCTAAATTAATTCGTTCTCCCGAACTAAAATCTAATTTTAATTCCGCGTCGAAATCCAATTTCTAATAATATATCAAATATATTAATTTATCGATTAATTCAAAATTAAGCGTTCTCTCTCTCTTTAACTAATATTTTATCCCAGATAAAATATCTCCGTAATTAATCCCAGATTAATTTTCTCTCTCTTCTAATTAATCCTAGATTAATTAAAGTGCGAGTTATACATCATCGGTGAATCTTCAGGAAGCGACCCATGAGATCTCCGGATATGTTGGCAGTAAATACGGTCGTCGGATTATCCGAACACGTAAGTACCTCGTACTACGTTTATACCGATTTACAAGACAAGGTTGGCTTCTAGCAAAGCGCCATGCCTACCCAATTCTCCAGAAATATTCTTACAGGAATATATAGATCTGTATCAAGTGTAGTATACCACAGTATTGTGTATATCAGCCCAGTATCGGATAGTCACGTGCTAGGGCTGGGGCTGGATAAGTGTCTGCCCCGTCCGAAGCACATGTCGGATGTCTGGTAACTAGTCTCTGTAATCGGATATACATGACCTTGTCATAATATCTCGATGGCCGGCCAGCACTTAAGAGCACTAATACCGTATCCTGCGTGACATCATCTCCACTATAATTGAAGTGATACTTCCGTCTCGACATCACACCCAATACACTACGACTCTCTGATAAACCCAGAAGCGGTGTACGTAGAACCGGTTAAAGCCCTGTACCACCAAGACCAAAGTCTACCGATTATCGCAAGTATTAGCGATGCAAGTCTCAGGTTAAGACTATACACACCTACCTTTATTTCGGCCTCCCATAGACACATAGTCATAATACCAATGGGATTCCGAGGGGTCTATCCAGAGCGAAGCTGTTTCCCGTACCATCGGTGAAACACAACCTCCTATCGCACTTGCATAAGTATCCAATACTTACATATATGAGAACTATGCCGTTGTGCCCTCACAACGCGCACAAGTGCAATACTAGCCTATTCCGCATTATCGATGTCCTGTCTCGATAATACTCCGGCTAGGGATATTTAATGATTAATCCTTCGTGGACTGATACTGTCTCATATCATCTCAATCCAGGAACTAATCATATGGACATCTCTTCATTTATACATATATGGTGATCTAATCACAAATGATGAGAGTGCAATTTCCTTGTCACATAGTTAATTTGTACAACAATACCGTGATCTGTACAAATAGTGACGCTATGGGTCATATTATCCAACATTTACTATTTACCATGAGGAGGTAACTTCCACAGTTAGGGTGAAAGGTAATTCTTTTACAGTTACTATTTAGATTAATCTCCCTTAAAAATAATATATTCACTATTTAAAATATTGACTTAAAAAGGATACCAACAGATTGGTCGGTTGGTAATTCATTTTAATCTGGTTTAAACCTGACTTATCAAGGATACCGCCAGATTGGTCGGTTGGTAATTTAATTTTGGTTCCGCATTTATGGCTGGTTGGACTTAATTTGACTTAATCAGGTTACCGCCTATATGGCTGGTTGGAAAAAGAATCACAAGTTTATATGTTATTTTATGAGAGATATCTAAAATAGTAAATAGTAAAAGTAATTCCTTTTACCTTAGCATTTTATTTTATTTTACTTTTCAGCTTTTACTTTATGTCTTTTACTTTTAAGTTTTTACTAGCCCTAGTTATGTGTTAGTTATCTGGGGTTGTGATGAATTCTAATATCACAGGTTTATAATGGGTTATTTTATAGTTTGGGTAATTTAAAGGTTTACTTATTAAGTCTTAAGCTTAATGCTTCTTGTTGTCTGATCACCAATAAGATTGATGTGGTAAATCTAAAATGAACTAGACATAGGGATTTTAGGTTTAAGCCTTAGACTTAATAGCTCACGTCTTCCTTGAGAATAGATAACCCTTTAATAGATTTCCTTACAGGATAGACATATACCTGTCTGGCGGGGGTAGCCATAATTGGAACTTAAACTTAATGAATCCAGATAATTTGGTTGACATAGACATATGGTTCAATTGGGTTAAACTGGGTATTTGCGTCTGACCAACGATAGAGGCTTTTGCATAATTTAGTGTTTCAGGTTAGTAAACTGATTTATTACACAAACACAAAATAACCACTTCATCTTTTAAATGATATTAGAAGGATTCACAACCCTAGATCTTTGTGTTTTTTGTTATTTTCCATAGTATTTTCTTTTGTCTTTTTATTTATTTATTTATTTTGCAAAACTACAATCAACCAAATCAATCAAGCAATCATTCTTTTATCCCTCAATTAGATATCTGTAAATAAATAGATTCAATAATTAATAACAATAGTAGGAATTAAGTCCTCATGGGATCAATATTTTTATACTACTTGAACGATACGTGCGCTTGCGTTATACGTGTGTGTTTACGCTGGTCACAAGTTTCCATTGGTAACGAGATATAGTTCGCAAGACTTTATGGTGTCGAACAAATAATCATATTCATCTTATTCTTGTTGTACTCGGCAGATAGGCTTTATTTTGCTCATTGTCGCCCCCTTACTTGGTAAAACGGAACTCGGTTTGGTTTCTTTTTAATCCATTTTTTAGGAACATTTTTTGGTTGTGTTGGGACTGTTTTCAAGTGAAAAATCAGAACTAAAACAGAGCCACTATCCACACATTTCATGGCTGTTTCGGTAGTGCACTGTGAACTTAGGTTATACAATATATGAATGATGCTGTCTAAGGGAAATGATTGGGTTTGTTGGACAAACTCAATATGTTATGTCGGACCTACTTCATGTTGCCTACCTCTTGAGAGCTAGGTGAGCTCTTGAGGGCCATGAGTATGTGATACACATTGAGATGTGTATATGATATCGTAGATTGGCACTAGAGCAAGAGGAGAAGTTGTTAGGGTTGGTGCTCGGAGTGCCAATCCGGATCATTTTTATGTCTGATTCATGAATACGAACAATTCATTTTTCCATAAGATTACTTACTTAATGGTAACACCTCTTGTTTTTATATACTTATTCGATCTAATTACGATTAGATTGAAACTAAATATGATTTAGTGATATGTATATATTAGACAAGATCCTAGGATTTACAACGTAGTGCACAGTTACAATGTAGTTTGTAATTGACATTGGGAAGTGTCACTATAAGTTGTATATTCTCAAATAAAGTTCATGGTAAATATTTACTAACACGGGTCGGTTAGTAAAATCCGCTGAGACCAGTACATGTCATATATCGTGACTGTTGGACAATTATGACCCATAGCATCATTATTTGTAAAAGACATTGTGTTTTTATACAAATTAACTATGTGACAAAAGGAAATTGCTATTTTCTCATTATTGTAATTGGATTACTTGGATATATATAATGATAAAAGTCCATTTAGTTAAATCAGATTAATAAGATATGAGACAATATTAATCCATGAAAGGTTTATTCATTAAATATCCCTAGTCATAGTATTATCGAGACTGGACATCAATAATGCGAAATAGACTAGTATTACACTTGTGCGCGTTATGGAAGCTTAACGGCATAGTTCCATATATTTAGGTATTGGATACTTATGCAAGTGTAATAAGAGGTTTTGTTAGCCGTTGGACCGGGAACAGTTTAACTCTGGATAGACCCCCTCGGAATCCCATTGGTAGTATGACTATGTGTCTATGGGAATCCGAATCAGGGTAGGTGTATGTGATCTTTAACCTGAGACTTACATCGCTATTACTTGCGACAATCAGTTTACTTTGGTATTGGTCGTCTGGAGCTTTAATAGATTCTGTGTACGCCTCTATTGGGCTTACTGAGAATCATAGTGTATTGGATGTGATGTCAAGATAGAAGTATCACTTCAGTTATTTAGAGATGATGGTCACACATGATACGGACGTAATACTCTTAAATGATGCAGCTATCGAGAAAGTATGACTATATATGCTTCGTACGGGGCAGACACAGAGGCAGCCCTAGGCCTAGCATGTGATATCCTGATACAAATTATTTTCCTCGGTGAATATTTCTAGAGAATCGGGTAGGCTCAAGGCTTTGCTAGAAGCCAACCATGTCTTGTAATCATTGAGAACGTGGTACGGGGTACGCACGTGTTTGGATAGTCTGATGACCGTATTTACTGCCAACATATCCAGGAATCTCTTGGGTCGCTTCCCAAAGATTCACCAATGACATTTGACTCATATAGAATTAATCTGGGATCAAAATCTGAGACGTCTGCTAACATGCACCTGCCACGTGTCAATATCAGAGGAGATCTACTAACATGTACCTTGCCACTTGTCATCATCCTATGGTGCTGGCAATCCACATATCCATGTGTCGTCCACATGTCATCCATGTGTCGTCCACGTACGCGTCCACATGCCAAGTCAGTGTGTCATGTGTCAGCCACGTCATCATCAGCCAATTATCACGTGTCACAATCCTATGGTGCCGAAAATCCACATCGCCATATGTTGCCACGTCATCGCTACATCAGCACAATCATTCAGCTCCCAGCCACCTTGCCACGTGTCAGCTGATTCGGAAAATGCGCCGTATTTGGCACCGGAAAACACGCCGTATTTAGCATTGGAAAATGCACTATATTTGGTGCCGAAAAAGCGGCGCGTCGCGACGCGCAAGGCCTATCAACGCCTATAAATTCAGCTTAAAATTTCAGTTTCAGATGTACCTTCCTCTCTGTAATTCTCTGAATAAATAAGGAGTTTGTATCTAGTTTTCTTTAAATTTCAGTTTTGTAATTATTTTATTTACTTTCTGTAATAATAATTTACTTTCTTTACTTTTTTAGTTTTTACTAGTATTTAGATTAATCTAAATAGTAGTAATAAATTATTTCTATTCAGCAATGAGGAGGTAACTTCCCCCTGCTAGGGTGAAAGGTAAAACATTTATTACTACTATTTAGATTAATCTCCCTTAATTATAATATATTTAACACCTATTTAAAATTTGACTTAACAAGGATATCGCTATATTGGTCGGTTGGTAATCAATTATAAACTGGTTTTAACCTGACTAAGCATGGATACCGCCTAGTTGGTCGGTTGGTAATTACCGCCTATATGGCTGGTTTATGGATAAATAATGATACTGCCTTTATGGTCAGTCGGACTTAATTTGACTTAATCAGGTTACCGCCTATATGGCTGGTTGGTAATATCACACAAGTCAATATATTATATTAATGGAGATATATATAATAGTAGTAATACAAGTGGATCCTTTAACCATTGCATTTTCTTTTATTGTAATTTTCTTTATTTTACTTTTCAGCATTTTACTTTATGTCTTTTATTTTTAAGTTGTTACTAGCCTTTGTTATGTGCCGTAACTAAGTTAGTTATCTGGGGTTGTTGTGAATTCCAATATCACCGGTTTATAAGGGGTTATTTTATAGTTTAGTTTATAATAAGGTTTATTTATTAAGTCTTAAGCTTAATGGTTTTTGTTAACTGGCCACTAATAAGATTGATCGGGTAAACTTAAAATAAACTTGACGAAGGAATTTTAGGTTTAAGACCCTAGACTTAATAGCCCACGATATTCCTTGAGGATAGATAACCCTTTAATAAATTTTCTTACAGGATAGACAGATACCTGTCGGGCGGGGGTAGCCACAATTAGAACTTAATCTTAATGAATTCTGGTAATTTGGTTGACATAGACATATGATTTAATTGGATTACACAGGGTATTTGCATCTGACCATCGACATAGGCTTTTATAGAATTTCGTGTTCCAGGTTAGTAAACTAATATATTACACAAACATGAAATAACCACTTCATCTTTAAAAATAAATTGGAAGAAATCACAACCCTATATAGTTTTATAAATTTGAATTTTCCTCAACCTATTTTCGCACCATTTTCATTTACTTGTTTTAATTTTAAAGTCACCATCCAATCAAAACAATCAATCTGTTAGGTACTTGTAATTATTTGGCTTAATAAATTAATAGTTTAGGTATTAAATCCTCGTGGGATCGATACTTTTTATACTACTTGAACGATACGTGCGCTTGCGTTATACGCGTGTGAAAACGCCGGTCAAGTTTTTGGCGCCGTTGCCGGGGACTTATTTATCTTTCACTATTAGTTTTGAGGTTAGATACATTACTTGTATCTAATTTCTTTTTACTTATTATTTCCGTTTCAGGTTCTCAAACACTACATGAGATGAACCAGAAGCTTTGAACTGCGACCGCTTGACCCAGAAATTGAAAGAACCATCAGACAGTTGAGAGAAGAAAGGCGAGAAGACCAAGAAACAATTGTTAACATGGATCCTGAACCTTTAGAAGTTATACCACCAATTCCCATTCGGGACAGAACCATTCCGGTGGTCGACGGCTTCATTTCCTATATTGTACTTCCTCATTTACCAACAAATGAGTGTGACATCAAAACATGCATTCAGATGATTCAGCAATCAGTTTAGTTTTGGGGGAATGCAACTGAGGATCCTAATGCCCATATCAGCAACTTCTGGAAGTTTGCGGCACTTTCAATTACAACCAAGGAGCTGAAGAAGCAATGAGACATCGGATTTTCCCATATTCTTTGAAAGACAGAGCAAAAGCCTGGCTACATTCACCACCAGCAGGTTCCATCACAACTTGGAACACTCTAGCCACCAAATTCCTTGCAATGTTATTTCCACCAGCCAGAACAACAAAACTGAGGAATTACATCACATCTTTTATACAACAATACTCGAAAACTCTTTACGAAGCTTGGGAAAGGTACAAAGATTTGCTCTGGAAATATCCTTACCATGAGATTCCAAAATTCCTTAAAGTCCAAACTTTCTATAATGAAATTTCTGGACTAATGAGAACCACAATTGATGCTGCTGTTGAAGGAGCTTTGATGGCAAAAGGAGAAGATCAAGCCTGTGACTTAATCCAAGAAATAGCCAACAACAATTCCTTGTGGCCAACACAAAGGAGCATGATACAGAAAATTGCAAGAATTTATGAAGTTGGAGCCAACTCAGCATTTAATGCCAAGCTATTTCAGATATGCAAATTCATGGAGACTCTCGGTAAGCATTCTTTGAAAGGCAGAGCTAAAGCGTAGCTACATTCACTACCAGCAGGTTCCATCACAACATGGAACACTCTAGCCACCAAATTCCTTGCAATGTATTTTCCACCAGCCAGAACAGCAAAACTGAGGAATGACATCACATCCTTTGTACAACAAGACTCGAAAACTATTTACGAAGCTTGAGAAAGGTACAAAGATTTACTCCGGAAATGTCATCACCATGAGATTCCAAAATGGCTTCAAGTCCAAACTTTCTATAATGGACTTTCTGGACTAATGAGAACCACAATTGATGCTGCTGCTGGAGGAGCTTTGATGACAAAAGGAGAAGATCAAGCCTGGGACTTAATCAAAGAAATGGCCAACAACAATTCATTGTGGCCAACAGAAAGGAGCATGATACAGAAAATTACAGAAACTTATGATGTTGGAGACAAATCAGCAGTTAATGCCAAGCTAGATCAGATATGCAAATTCATGGAGAATCTCGTTATGCAAGGCAATATTGGAGCCACAAGTTCACCATATGGAGGAGCACTAGAACCAAACCAACAAGAAGAGACAGTGAATTATGTCAACAATTTCAACAGAGAGGGGAACATTCCATATTCCAACACCTACAACCCAGGGTGGGGGAATCATCCCAATTTATCATTGAGCAACAATTCAGGGCAAAAGAATTATCCACCACCCGGATTCCAACAGCAACAAAACAAAGGCCAGGAGCAGGCAAATGAACCAGGAATAGCGGAAGTGCTGACTCAGTTAAAAAATATAATGCTATGTTTCAGAGCCAATCTACCTCTATTAAAGCACTGGAGAATCAAATTGGACAAATGGCCAATGCTCAGAGTTACAGACCGCCAGGTACCATTCCTAACAACAAAGAGCCAAATCCAAGGAACATGGGGAATGAGCAATGTCATGCCATCATTTAAAAAGCGGTACTGAAATCAACATGATGTTGGAATCAAGGCATCAATTGAAGATGTTCCAAAAGAAGCAGAGCAATAGATGGAGGAAAAAAACAAAGGAAAAAGAACGAGAAAGAATCACTCTACCTCCACCTTTTCCACAACGACTTCAGAAAAACAAACTGGACAAACAGTTTGCTCGTTTCTTGGAGATTTTCAAAACCTGTACATTAACATTCAATTTGCAGAAACCTTGGAACAAATGCCCAACTATGTTAAATTCATGAAAGACATTCTTTAACGAAAACGGAGAATGGGAGATTACGAGACATAGTATTATCAGAAGAAGGCAGTGCCATCATTCAGAGGAAACTTCCCCCAAAGTTGAAAGATCATGGCAGTTTTACCATTCCTTGCATCATAAGAGAGCATAACTTATGTAGGGCTTTGTATGATTTAGGTGCGAGTGTTAACTTGATGCATTTTTCTATTATCACGAAATTGCAAATTTGAGAAACAATGCCTACCTCAGTCTCTCTACAACTTGCTGATAGAATGCTCGTATATCTGAGAGGTGTAATTGAAGATATAGTGGTCAAAGTTGAAAAATGACCAAGAAGTAACATTCAATGTTTTCAAGGCCATGATATTCTCGGATGATGAAAATAAGGAGGAATGTTTCAGACTTGATGTAATGCATACTACCATCCAGAATTCTGATGAAAGGAAAAGTTCTACTGACAAAATTAAGGCATATCAACTGCCTGTGGAGCCTAAAGATAAAGTGTCTGTGCATTAAAGACGCAGATTCTTGCACTACAAGCAACAGAAGAGAAACAGTTCCACCAGCTCAACAAATTGGAAGAATTTCACATACAGTATTTTGAGAATGCCAAATTATACAAAGAAAAGGCCAAGAAGAGACATGATGAGAAGTTAGTGCACATACAACTGAAACCGGGGCAGAAGGTATTGTTAAACAAATCAAGGGTGAAACTCTTCTCATGGAAGCCAAAATCACGATGGTCAGGTCCAATCCTAATCACCAAGGTTTTACCAGATAGATCCGTTGAGATACAAGTGTTGGAGTTTTAAATCAAGTCCCAAGATCAACAAATCATGCATAAAAACCGCATATGAACACATCAAAGGAGGTGCGGAATATACTCACATTGAATTCGGTTTTGATGAAATGAAGAACAAGACCCATTTTCGCACTGCATGTTGCTCGGTTTTGGTCCTGTGAACTGCTAGACTGCTCGGTTGTGGACTGGTTCGGCTTCCTCCATGTTCGGCCATGGATGACTTCCATGGAAGCTCCAAGCTTCAAGCTTCCATGCTCAAAGAATCACTTCCCTATCACCTATGTATCACTCATGGTGTGCTAGCACTAAGCCTTCTTCAATTTGCTTCTCAAAAATTCGGTGAAACCAGAAAAATCAAGAAGAAAATCGGCAGTGAAGCCGTGAAGAAGATGAGAGGAAAAGAGAGGGAAAATGAGGAAACCGTATGACTTGCATGTTGGAGAGAGAGAGGACCGAATAATGATTGTAAAAAGGGAAAAGAAAAAGTAATATATATTATTCATTTATTTTCAAAAAATAAATAAAACATATATATATTCCAAACCTTTTCATATTCCATCTCCTTTACTTTTACTTTAAGTCACATCACATCACTTTAATAAAGTGACATGTTGTCAAGTCACATCACTCAAAGTGACAATTGATTTGACGCATGATGTGACAAACGATTTGACGCTTGATGTGACTCGTGTGCCGTGCTCGAATTCGAAATGCGAATGCGCTCGCAATCACTCTCAGGCTCGGGTTCGTTAATTCCAAATTAACGAATTTTCCGTCGCGTCGTAATTAAATGATTACGCCTAGCGAAATCACTATTCACGTCGCTAACGAATTAATTCTAAATTAATTCGTTCGCCCGAATTAAAATCTAATTTTAATTCCGCGTCAAAATCCAATTTCGATTAATATATCGAATATATTAATTTATCGATTAATTCCAAATTAATCGTTCTCTCTCTTTAATTAATATTTTATCCCAGATAAAATATCTCCGCAAATAATCCCAGATTAATTTTCTCTCTCATCGAATTAATCCCAGATTAATTCTATCTCTCTCTTCTAATTAATCCCTGATTAATTAAGTGCGAGTTATACATCATCGGTGAATCTTCAGGAAGCGACCCATGAGATCTCCGGATATGTTGGCAGTAAATAACGATCGTCGGACTGTCCGAACACGTAAATACCTCGTACTACGTTTATATCGATTTACAAGACAAGGTGGCTTCTAGCAAAGCGCCATGCCTACCCAATTCTCCAGAAATATTCTTACAGGAATATATAGATTTGTATCAAGCGTAGTATACCGTAGTATTGTGTATATTGGCCCAGTATCGGATAGTCACGTGTTAGGGCTGGGGCTGGATAAGTGTCTGCCCCGTCCGAAGCACATGTCGGATGTCTGGTAACATAGTCTCGATAATCGGATATACATGACCTGGTCACAATATCCCGATTGGTTGCGTAACACTCAAGAGCACTAGTACCGTATCCTGCGTGACATCAACTCCAATATGACTGAAGTGACACTTCCTTCTTGACATCACACCCAATACTCTACGACTCTCTGATAAACCCAGAAGTGGTGTACTCAGAACCTGTTAAAAGTCCCCTACCACCAAAACCAATGTTTATCGATTATCGTAAGTATTAGCGATGCAAGTCTCAGGTTAAGACTATACACACCTACCTTGATTTCGGCCTCCCATAGACACATATGTTGGATAATATGACCCATAGCTACACTATTTGCACAGATCATTGTGTTGTTGTAGCAAATTAACTATGTAACAGGGAAATTGCACTCTCGTCATTTTGTGATTAGATCACCATAGATATATAAATGAAGAGAGGTTCCCTATGATTAGTTCCTGGATTGAGATGATATGAGACAATATCAGTCAACGAAGATTAATCATTAAATATCCCTAGCCGTAGTATTATCGAGACTGGACATCGATAATGCGGAATAGGCTAGTATTGCACTTGTGCGCGTTGTGAGGGCACAACGGCATAGTTCACATATATATAAGTATTGGATACTTGTGCAAGTGCGATAGGAGGTCGTGTTTCACCGATGGTACGGGAAACAGCTTCGCTCTGGATAGACCCTTCGGAATCCCATTGGTATTATGAATAGTGTCTATGGGAGGCCGAAATCAAGGTAGGTGTGTATAGTCTTAACCTGAGACTTACATCGCTAATACTTACGACAATCGGTAAACTTTGGTTTTGGTGGTGGGGATCTTAACTGGTTCTGTGTTCACCTCTTCTGGGTTTATCAGAGAGTCGTAGTGTATTGGATGTGATGTCAAGACGGAAGTGTCACTCCAGTCATAATGGAGATGATGTCACGCAGGATACGGTATTAGTGCTCTTAAGTGATGCGCATCCAATCGTGATATTATGACCAGGTCATGAATATCCGATTATAGAGACTAGTTACCAGACATCCGATATGTGGTTTCGGGACGGGGCAGACACTTATCCAGCCCAGCCCTAACACGTGACTATCCGATACTGGACCAATATGCACAATACAATTGTATACTACGCTTGATACAGATCTTAATATTCTTAAATGGATATGTCCGGAGAATTGGGTAGACTTGGTGCTTTGCTAGGAGTCGACCTTGTCTCGTAAATCGGTAGAACGTAGTACTTGGTACGTACGTGATTCGGATACTCCGACGACCGTATTTACTGCCAGATTATCCGGGGATCTCATGGGTCGCTTCCCGATAATCCACCGATGACGCACAACTCGCACTCTTGAATAATCTGGGATTATATAGAAGAGAGAGAAAATTAATCTAGGATTAATAACGGAGATGTTTTATCCGGGATAAAATGTCGTCTAAAGAGAGAGAGAACGATTAATTCGGAATTAATCGATGTATTAATATATTCGATATATTAGATGAAATTAGATTTCGACGCGGAATTAAAATTAGATTTTAATTCGGGCAAACGAGTTAATTTAGAATTAATTCGTTAGCGACGTAAATAATAATCTCGCCAGGCGCAATTATTTATTTAAATTCGATTGAATTAACGTCGCGACGTAAGCTCGGTATTTCGGAAATATCGAACCCGAACGCGTGAGTGCACGTGGGCCCACTTTCATTTGGAAACGTGTGGGGCCCACATGACACATGTCATTCTAATGCATTGCATGTAGATAGTGTACAAAGCACTCAATGTTATTGCATGGAAATTGAGTGTTTGACACTCTAAGCCATTGCATGTTTTGTGTGTCAAATTTTATTATTAATTTAATAAATATTATGACATAAATATAAATTGATTTTTGGTAAATCATTTTAACTTAATACACAATTCTATCTCTCTCAAATTCTCTCTTCCTCTCACGGCAATGGTGGCCATTCTTCACTGGTTTTGAACCAGTTTGGGCGTGAGTAATAGGGAAGCTAGAGTGGGTTTTCATGGTGAAAATTCAAGTGCTAGCACACTTACAAGTCTTGCGAAGGTGGTAGGGAGGTTCGACCATGAGACGGGATCCATCCGACGTAGCTAGGAGCTCCGTTTTTTCACTCAATTTTCTGTTTTTGTAGGCAGTGGGCTGCTGCAGTGAGCTTACAAAGGCAGTGCGTTTTTGGGCTTGAATCGTCTCCAAATCGACATAACCGATCAATGTGAGTATTCCGCTACCTCCGTTGGTGTGTTCACACATTATTTCATGTCTTGATTTGATCTTGGGACCTTAGAATAAACCAACAACATAGTCATAATACCAATGGGATTCCGAGGGGTCTATCCAGAGCGAAGCTGTTTCCCGTACCATCGGTGAAACACGACCTCCTATTGCACTTGCATAAGTATCCAATACTTATATATATGAGAACTATGCCGTTGTGCCCTCACAACACGCACAAGTGCAATACTAGCCTATTCGCATTATCGATGTCCTGTCTCGATAATACTACGGCTAGGGATATTTAATGATTAATCCTTCGTGGACTGATACTGTCTCATATCATCTCAATCGAGGAACTAATCATATGGACCTCTCTTCATTTATATATCTATGGTGATCTAATCACTAATGATTAATCCTTCATGGACTGATACTGTCTCATATCATCTAAATCCAGGAACACAATGATCTGTGCAAATAGTGACGCTATGGGTCATTTTGTCCAACAATCTCCCACTTGGCACATAGCCAATCACTCGAGTGTCTAACACCCGAACTATGTACAATTCGCTCAAATTGCTGAGGAAAGGTTTTTCGTC
>SKCR01001992.1:0-14289 GCA_019454045.1 Zanthoxylum bungeanum | reverse complement strand
CTATAGATAAACCACAAACAAAGTACTCTTTTTGTTTGCTCTCTATGAACTATTTAGATTACTAACTTCAGATATAAATCCCATTGTGTATCAAACATACACTAAGTCTGAAGGTACAATAGTAATCAAGGTAAACAAGACAATTGGAAAATATGTGATATAAATCAAACAACTTTGATCAAATGAATAATGCATTTATTATTTTTACAAAAATCAATTCCGTTTACACTACATGAAGTTTTAGGACGTAAATCCCATCACGATTTCAATAGGCAATGGATTGAGCATCACATAGCTCAACTTTTCTGACTCAAAGACAAAACAGATGTGCATTTCCTATTCAAAATAGTTATTGACTCCTTTCCGTTTATTAGAATCCAAAATTCGCGCTAATGGATTTGCGATATCTATCTACAAGAAAACAATTAAACAGTAGCATAATATTTTTCGTTTCACTATAAAAACACTAATATGATTATGGATTTTAAATCTAATAGTGCCCTCATACTACTTTACATAATTTCGTAATCTCCCTTAAAATAAAAATAGAAATTTGACAATCAAAATTTCACAACAGGAAATGGATCCCATGACATATACTCTAGCCTTACAATAATGATTGTCTTGGCCTTTATAAACTTATTAGGTAGACCTCCAAGGTCAATCACATTCATGTGACTCATAAGTTTGGTCATGAATAGTTTCTTATCCTCACAACAATGACGGTATTGGATTAAGAAGTGTTCCAGGTGTATACTTGTCAATGTGCACTAATGAGCTTCGTAAGTACACCCTTACAATAATGATGATATAAGGTGACTACGTCAACTCATCACGTTACATCTAATATTTTACTGGAGCGACCTAAGTTTTGACCACTTATAACCTCACAATAATGATTGGTCGGATCGATACCTCACGCAACAGAAGTGGGTCTAATCCATGAATATCAAGAATGGGTGATTTGTAAATAATTTAATAAATATTATATTCTAATACGAGTGTATAAGTTTCAGTGAGCACATGCACGACGCGCGTACGCACTGTACATGCTGATCACATATTTTTTCCATTTCATTTTCAAAAGATTTGTTTTCCTTTAGCTCTTCGAAAACAGAGAGCAGAAGGAAATAGAGTTTTTAACCCTAATTGTTCTTAACCTTCCCTAAACACTTCCAATCACCCAAAGTTTAATTTTTAACATCAAATATCAACACATGTTATAGAACAAAATCATGTTTTTCAAAATATCAAATATTTTTACCAAAACATAAAGTTATTATAAATACGCACATGTATAAATTTTGAATCTAAAATACAAACCAAATTGGAATACCATAATGAAGTGACTTATGAAAAATTATAGGTCACTCAATGTTTGTTAAATGATTCTAGAATGGTAGCCATAACTCTAAGCTTTTATCTAGAGTTCCAAACTCTAATTTAATGTTCCATGTCCAATATAACATTTTGACCCAATCACTAACATATTGTGTTTATGCTTCCAAAGCATCCATGCACAATTCATTAACCTAATTTCAACATCAAGCTATGTTATTATGTATCTAATACATAATACATCAGTATATGCTTCATTAATGAAGCAACTCACTAATAAAAACATAGCTTTAGAGAAGATCAAACTCACCTCGTAAGCTTGATTCCAAGATCCAATCTTTTCTCCATGTTGAAATATTATAGAGAACTTCCAAAGTTAGCAAGCTTGACTCCAAGATCCAATCTTGATTCCAAGATCCAATCTTGATTTATCCTTGATGAAATATTGTAAAAACTTCCAAAGCTTCTCCAAACACTTCTTTTGCTTGGTCTAATATTTATAAATCTTGCTTGTTTAAGCTTTCACAAGCTTAACTTTCTTAAGCTCAAGCTTAAATAAAAACTTGCTCTAACTTGCCTTTCATAGCAAAACTTTTTCAATTTTTAATTAATAAAAGTTCTAATCAACCTTTAGGTGGGCTTAATCCAATTTGTCCAAATATGCATAATTAGGTGTGACTAATCACATTTGTCTACTACTTTGATTTAATCCAATTAAATCGGGATAAAGTTTAACAAATAGATTAGTCCATTGTCTACCACTTTGATTTAATCCAATTAAATCAAGCCAAATATACCTATTATTATATATTTGTAATTACCAAATATCTTCCAATGGTATAGATATTTATGAAATTGCAAAAAGCCCTTTAATGATTTTTGATTAATTTTCTTAATCCAATTAGGTCAAAGTAAATAATTAATATTATCCAATAATACATAATTATTTTAATTGATAATTATAATATCAAATATTATTTATTATCAAACATTATCGGCTACCTAAGTGCTCAACGAGTACACTTCATATTATTGGACTCTCTAAGTCTAAACACATTCGTCATATAAGCCTAGCTTATATGTACGCAATTCAACCACCTCCGAATTTGCAAAGAACACTAATGACCTTTCTGAACTATAGAAGTCGAGGTCATCACATATGTTTAACAATCCCTTCATCGTAGGCTATCTGAGTAGTGCTTAGGAAACATAGATTATACCGTCATGTTTCCGAGGCACACATCTCATGTTGACATGTCCACAATTCTTTACAACTAATTAGAACACCATTTCTGATATATGCAATCCACCATGGGTGATCAGCTTTGGCCAAAGTCTTAAGAATCGTGACTTACTCAAATTGATACTTAAACCTCTTATGGTACACATACAGACCAAAGAATGTTATCTTGATACGCACTAGATTAACGAGTGCATCGGTCCACACCCAACGAACATCTAGCGGTCAGACCATGAAAGGTATTTGACATATATGACATCAAAGTGTGGAGGATCACACACAAAATCAATGCTATCTTATAGTCAAAGGATCACATATGCTACTCGACTTGAAGAGATTCATATTTATGGTGGTGTTGTAACACCCCGCCAGACGCAGGATGCTACCGGCAGGAGAAAAGATTGACCCATCTCCATAAGCCTATGAATTTATCGAAAATTCGGCATGATGTATCCTAAAAACTGGACAACTTAGATCGCAGTCTAGCATCAAAGGGAAACTAAGAATACATCAAACAAATAAAATGACCTCAGGTCCACACAAATCTCATCAAAATCATATCCTAGGGGCCCGCCTACACCATATATCAACACTCAAGGGCTATGTGCCCACCAGAACATAAACAATCAAAATATTTACTAAAATATTTAAATACAGACAACATGTTCAGCACGACAATAAAATATTAATCTCAAATCCTCTACTTTCTAAAACTTATCCGAGGACACTTGCGAGAGTGACTGCCGCTTGGGCGATCCGCGCCTCGAGCATGACTTCCATAGTTGAAATGGTTGACCGATCAGGTGGCCAACCTGCAAACTAGCAAACTGGTTTGGTGTGAGTTATAAGAACTCAGTAAGTGATAAATGTGATTTATACCCACTTATTCCTGCATTCTTAGCTTACTATTTTGCTAGTTTCCATATCATTTAATGTATTTTGTAGTTCTTTTATGTTTTATTTGTAGGATGCATTAATACATGGATCTTGGGGCATTAATACGTGTTTTGGGACCATATGGACGCATCAGAAGCACACGGGAAGAGCAGAAATGTGGAAAGCACAAATTCTGGAACACTGCCACGCGTCGCGACGCACTTTTGCTTAGCATCGCGATGCACCTTCGCATCACTGTATAGAAAATCCAGAGAGATTGGCGCCACAGTGCCCACTTTCTGGTGCCCCACAGCGACGAGAAACACTAATTTTAGAGTTTTTTCATGCACAAGGACCCCAAAGCTCTATTATAAATATATAAGTTCGTCCAAAACTCAAGGAGGAGGCTAATACATAGCACAAAACACAAAACACTTATTTTTAGAGAGATCCAAGGAGAAGGATTGAAGAGCAACAAGAGGAGACTAAGGCCGTGACATCCGAAGAGGAAGAGATTCAATTCGGGTTTTATCTTCTTGTTTATTTCTTAGAACTCTTATGATTTCCATTAGATTCATGACCTTGTTTTTATTATTTTTATAACTGATGCTTGAACCTTGTATTATTTGCTAATATTATTATGAAGTTATATTTCAGTTTATTTATATTTTTTTTTAGTTTTATGCTTCTTGTTTGCTGGCCAAAAATTAAGATGATGAATGTTTAGAATCTATCACTCGAGAGAGGGGATTTTGAATAAGATCTAAGGAATATGACATAGGAGTTTATAGAATTCAAGAGAATCTATAGTGCCTTTGAAGTCGTTAACATAGAGTCACAAGAGGTAATGAGTTGTTAATTACTAGATTTTTATAGGGATATCGAAATCTGTAGTTGATAATATTTTCACTGTTACTCGAGAGATGGAGTGAATACTTGAGGATTCTTGACTTATAAACAATACAACTGAACAAGTTAATTGGCATGACAAATACATATGGGATAGCTAGGTGAAATCAGACTCTAGAATCTGTATCGTATTAGTTCCTCCTATATAATTACTTTCATATTTTATTTATCAAATTAAATCTTTATTATTTATCTTCTAAATAAAGTTAGGATTATCAATTGTAGTATTTAGTGTGAGTGAACACAATCCCTGTGGGTTCGACACTCTTAACTCATTTTTACTAAAATTTGAAACCGTACACTTGCGGTACGATATAAAATATCGCAACAAGTTTTTGGAGCCTTTGCCGGGGATCAAACCCGAGTCACCCGCGTGACAGACAGGTATACTCACCACTACACTACAATACTATTTTGGCACCGTTGCCGGGGATTGTTTGTTTAATTCCCATTAATACTATTACTAAGTAATCTTAGCTTTAATTTAGATTTTTATTTTTAGCTTACTTTTTTTCGTATTTAATTTTTGTTCTATTTTTATTTTGTTTATTGATTTTTGTCTTTTGGTGCTTCAGTGAATGCGAAGATCCACAAGTCTCGACTCGCTCTTGTTTGATCATGAAATAGAAAGAACGGCGAGGAGACTAAGACGAGAAAGAAAAATTGAAAAAGAAGCAATGACGGCTGAAAATAGAGAGAACAACCCACGCCAGGTGGCAATTAGAGATCACTTCAAGCCAGTCATAGATGATACTAATTTTGGGATTTCCCATCAACCAATCAACGCCAATAATTTTGAGCTAAAATCTGAATTGATCAACATGGTACAAAGGAATAAGTTTAGGGGTTCAGCTGTAGAAGATCCCAACATGCACTTAAGGATGTTCCTGGAGATCGCATATACCATAAAGATGAATGACGTGAATAAATAGGCTATCAGGCTACGCTTATTCTCATTCTCTTTAAGGGATAAAGCGTGGGATTGGCTTTAATCAATACAGATGGGGAGTATCATGACATGGTAAGATATGGCCACAAAATTTCTTGAGAGGTTCTTTCCACCAGCTAAATCAGCTCAACTGAGGGAAGAAATTAGTATATTTAAGCAGCTGGAGACTGAGACTTTGTATAAAGCATGGGAGCGCTTTAAGGATCTACTACGAAGATGCCCACAACAAAATTATGCAGACTAGGACCAGATTCAGTTGTTCTATAATGGGCTGAATGGTTCGAATAAGACTGTGGTTGATGCAGCAGCTGGGGGAGATCTATTCAAGAAATCAGCTGAGGATGCCTATAATCTGTTAGAACAAATGGTCATTAACCATTTTCAATGGCCAAGTGAACGCGTTACGGTGACCAAAGTGGCTGGAATATATGAAGTGAACCCATTTGTGGCAATAACAGCTTAGATTTCCACCATATCTACTCAAGTAGCAGCCCTGAAAAATCCATGCGTACAACCATCTATTGAATCAGCGGCGGCTACAAATATGCGGTTATTGGAAGGAGACTAAAACTTTGAGCAAGTCCAATATTTGAACAATCGGAACTTCAACAGCTATAGAGGCAATCATGTGCCTAACCGTTATCATCCAAACCTGCTATATGCTAATACAGAGAATGCCTTGCAACCTTCATTGAGTTTTGACTATCAAAGACACGTTTGTTGCTAATACTTCAGCAAGGTTTGAGAAGAATGAGTCAAGGCTGAACAATATTGAGACACACATGGAAAATATCGGAGCAACAATTAAGTCTTTAGAAACACAGATTGGGCAGATTACGTCATCCATGACCAAGCAACAGTAAGGGGTATTTGGATAAACTGCCACAGTCTGCCAAGCTATCTTTTCATATCACAACAACCAGTGGATACCAAAAAAGAAGTCATCATGACCACTTGGGTGGTTGCGTCTGGCTGAAGATGTTAAACTTAGCGCTAGCGGGGAGGTAACCCTTGCATTTATTTATTTTTATTTTTATTTTCTTTATTTTATTTTTAATTTTTTTGTGTGCTATTTATTTCTTTATTCGTTTGCATGTTATTTATGCAGGTAGCACGAGATACACAAAGCCCGCGCAACCAAATTCTAACCAGTAGGGGCCTGATAAACTCCATGCACGGTAGTGTTGTTCCTTAACTTTGGTTCTTTATGTTTATCTTACATTGAGGACAATGCAAGTTGTAAATTTGGGGGTGTGTACATGTAGTGATATTTCTGTTAAGAAAAAAATATTCCTTGATAGTAAAGCATAAGTCTAATGATGAATTTTGATTGCTTTAAATGGAATCTTAGAAACGATAAGTTCCAATTGATTTTTATATGATGCCTTGAGTAGGTGATCTAGATTAGACTCGTAAGCACTTAAAAATAAGTTTTTACCAGTAAGAACCTAAGTAGTTGGCAAAGTGACAAGTTGAACAAATTGTTTGCCGATGAATGACTGTTTGCTTAGATGTCTATCTTAATATGTTATTATTATGATGTATGGTATGATAAGAAAAAAATAAACCACATATAACCGATAAGTGTGAAGCTACCCATGGGCGAGTGTTAGGACCACCATGAGGAGAAATGCTACCTTAAAAGGTATGTTTTTTTTTTAAAAAAAATGAAAAATCGTACCATACTAGGCAAAGAAAGGCAAATGCAGAATAGTTTTGAGATATCTAGGTTGGTTTGACCCATCAGATCTCAATTTTTGAGACGAAATCATCGAGTTAGCTTACTTATGAGTCGAGCTGTAAATGAACCTGTACACACACACACACTGTGAGTCTGGCTTAGATGGTGTATTTAAGAATTTGGATTTGAGTCGCAATTGCGTACTTTGAAGGTTCTCTGATTTCATTGATAAGCATTCTTTGAGGACAATAACATGTATACACATTGGGATTATTTTTTTATTATTATTTTTATATTCTTACATGATTGCATGTTTGAGAATGACGTTTGTGGGTTTCATTGCTGTAAGCCCTCACGAGACTATAACTCGTCCACTAGGGTCGCCTAGAGGTTTAAAGGCTTGTTGCATACGCTAAATGCAATTATGATCCCTGCGAAAGTGGCCTAGTAAATTTTGTTAATTTTATTTATTTAGTTTTTATTTTGTCTTTTGCTCGGGACTAGTAAAATCTTAAGTTTGGGGGTGTTTGATAAGTGTGGTTTATACCCACTTATTCATGCATTCTTAGCTTACTATTTTTTTAGTTTCTGTATCATTTAATGTATTTTATTATTCTTTTATGTTTTATTTGTAGGAAGCATTAATACATGGATCTTGGGGCATTTATACGTGTTTTGGGACCATACGGACGCATCGAAAGCACGCGAGATGAGCAGAAACGCGGAAAGCATAAATCTTGGAACACTGCCACGCGTCAATTCGCGCCCTTGCTGTGCGTCGCGATGCACCTTCACGTCACTGCATTGCAAATCCAGAGAGATTGGCACCGCGACGCCCACTTTTCGACGCCCCGTAGCGACCAGAAACAATAATTTTAGGGTTTTTTCATGAACAAGGACCCCAAGGCTCTATTATAAATAGATAAGTTAATCAAAAATTGATGGAGGAGGCAAATACACAGCAAAAAATACAAAATACTTATTTTTAGAGAGATCCAATGAGGAGGATTGAAGAGCAACAAGAGGAGACGAAAGCGGTGACGTCCGAAGAGGAAGAGATTCAATTCGGGTTTTATCTTTTTTTTTTTCATTCTTAGAACTCTAATGATTTACATTAGATTCATGACCTTGTTTTTATTATTTTTATCTTTAGTTATGAACTAACTCCTTAATTCTGGAGAATGATGTAACTGATATTTGAACCTTGTATTGTTTGCTAATATTGTTATGAAGTTATATTTCAGTTTATTTATATTCTTTTGATTTTAAAGCTTCTTGTTTGCTGGCCATAAATTATGATGATTAATGTGTAGAATCTATCACTCGAGAGAGGAGATTTTGAATAAGATCTAGAGAATATGACCTAGGATTTTATAGAATTCAAGATAATTTATAGTGCCTTTGAAGTCGTTAACATAGAGTTACAAGATGTAATGAGTTGTTAATTACTAGATTTTTATAGGGATATCGATATCTGTAGTTTATAATATTTTCATTGTTACTCGAGAGAATAAGTGAATACTTGAGGATTATTGACTTATAAATAATACAACTGAATAAGTTAATTGGCATTGCAAATACGTAAGGGATAACTAGGTGAAATCACACTCTAGAATCTGTATCGTATTAGTTCATTCTATATAATTATTTTAAGATTTTATTTATCTAATTAAATCTTTATTATTATCTTCAAAATAAAGTTAGGATTATCAATTGTAGTATTTAGTGTGAGTTAACATAATCCCTGTGGGTTCGACACTCTTAACTCATTTTTTTACCAAACTTGACACCGTACACTTGCGGTACGATATAAAATATCACAACAGTAAGTAACCATGCTAGCACTACAAACAAAACATACAAGTTGTTACATTAGAAGTTTTTCAGAATGTACAAATTATTACAAGTCTTAGAATTATCAGCTTCCTATTATCCGTTATATTTTACCTATATCAAATTTTCATATTTACATATTGTTAGTATAGTAATTAGATATTCAAATCACATGAAACATAGATTCGAAACCACAAAGTACGTCGAATAACATTAAAACCATTTCAATGTTAAATATGAAGTCACACATTAATACTCATCACAATTGAATATCTTTGAAATATTATCAAATCGGTAAATTTAACAAACTTTCTTCTGTTCTGTTACAGGCTATCTTAAATACCAAAACCTCTTCTTCAATATCAAAACAATCTTTCCATAACCTTCTTTAATCTATGATAACCTTACAATAACTTCATAATTGGGTTTGATATACATTCACACATACCGTATCACATTTCTTGTATATAATGCAAATATAATATATATTCTTTTACATATACATACATATCATTACAACTTGGCAAACAAGCTTTATAACCTATGATATTCACATCAACTTCAAATCAACCATTCATCTTACATAAGCATACATAATCCATACATATCACGAGTTCCATCATACATACACACAAACTCATGCATCTTTACAGTCATCATGCAACCAACTAAGAAGCACACATAACAATCGATACATCAAAGATCACACCATCCAATAATACATACATTCGGCTAGTTTACACACACAATTCTCGTACGAGACTCATGACCTATTTTAAAATAGGTATGAGATGAATTCTGTCAGAACAGATTCCTAACCAGCTCGACTACTATACCATGAAATCATCAACCAATTAAACCTACATTCATGCATACATATCACGACACGCCAAACTCATCGCACAACTTTTCATACATAAGCACATCCAAAACAAACACTCTAAAAATTCATTCAACACTCACGTACATACACATACTCCAAAAATACGAATATATATATATATATATATATATATTATATATATATAATATATATATATATATATATATATATATATAATATATTACTTCGATTTCACGTATCATAGCCTTTACCAATCTTTACTGTTGGGGTTGGTGCTCAGAGCGCCAATTCCCGATTGTATTTCTTTTGAATACTTCTGTAAAACATTATTATTATGAATAATATATGCAGTTTCTATAATATAATGTATCTTTTTATATGGTAAAGACGTAATGACCTTAGAATGATTAGTCATGGTACTGTTGTAAAAGCGTCGCAACTGACATTGAGTAGTATCATGACGTTGTCATTCTCAGACAGTTCCTGATCAAGGTTTACATTACTTGGTCAGAAAAGTAAACCCGTTGAGACCGGTACATGTCGTATACTGGAATATATGATTCCAATGGTTTCTCAATGAACCATTAGTCTTGGAGACTTGTATAGACGTGTGGGTGTTTATAGCGATAAACACTAAACGACTCACCGAATATCTTAATGGATGGTACACCAACGTCAATAAGAATCTTCTTGGGTTGTGTAGCACTTGTGATTCTTAGACTTGAGATGTCATTGTGGGCACATGAGACATCTTCTACACTTAGATGGCAGTCACGTCACCATATATTTAGATCAGACCTCTGCCTGTTCGTTGGGTGTAGATAGATCCCCAGGGTTTCCTATGTATATCAAGATAGGATCTGTCAGTTCTGTGTACCAGAGCATAGGTAGTTCATATGATTAGCAATCAGATAAAACCATGGGCCCGTGGTAAAGTTTAGAAGCCAGTTCTAAACATTCTTTTAGAGATTGCTAATAGAAGAGTCGACTGGATAATCCCCATAGAGATTTGACGTTTACATCTATATCTTTGGGATTTATCCGGATACCTGTGACGGAGGAATTATACATTTTCCATGACCTCGACCTGTATGATTCAGCGAGATTATCCGTGATTGTCATAATTTATGGGTGGATAAATTATGGACACGAAATTTGATTTCGTGACGGATATACCTGAATCTAGAGAGTTTCAATAATGAAATATACTCGTAGAGCACTAGAGCAACATTATTAAATAATATTGATTATTTATAAATTCGTTTAAATGTTAAACGCAAGATACATGCTAAAGGGACCCGATATTCATTTGCTTAATTATTGTGTATTTACATTTAATACATGATTAATTTAAATACACATTAATTAATAGTCAAATTAAGATATTTGACTAATATCCTAAATGAATATATGTATTTGATATTTAATGTAAATATAATACATAGTTTAATATATTTGTATTTAATTAATTAATTAATTATTTAATTGTTAAATGATTAAATTAATTAAAATATAAATATCTTAACATTTGGATATTTGGTTTAAATGATTAAGTTGCCTTTGTTGACTTAATATAAATATCTATAAAGTGTTATTTAGATATTTAATCAAGTTGATCAATTTATGTTAAATGAAAATGAAATTAATATTCTTGTATTTGGCTTGGCCAAATTCGGCCAAGGCTAAAGTGTAACAAGTATATATTATTTTCATTTCATTTCACTTTCTAACCTAATACACTTTACAAAGAAACTCCATTAAATAAAGCAAATAAAGCTCGTGAGGAAGAAAGTTAAAAACAAAGAAAGCTTGGATTTTAGTAAGTTTCTTCAACTTACTATTAGAAAGGAAAATATTCCTTAGGATCTAGGCTACATCTTGTGATGTTCTTATGTTATTCTTTTCTTTATTCTTTGTGTTTTTGATGATGGAAGTTTTTTTGAAAGTGTTGAGCATGTGATGAGGAAGCTTGTGACTATTGTAGTTATAAGTATTCTTTTATGGTTTTGAAAACCTTGTTGCTAATCTAGAGTGTTGATCCACTCTAAGATGACCTAGATTTGATCTTGAGTTGTTTCATTGTGTTGAGACTTTGATTGGATGGAAGAATGACGACTAAAGTAATTGATTTAACCAATTGGGTCTAATATGTTCATTTTGAAGAATTTGAAAAATTAGGGTTTAAGACCTCATCCAAATTTGGGGATTTTCATTTATGTTGTGTATTTGGATGTGTATATGATGCATATAAAGTTTCATGTTGATTGGATTACATCTTGATGTGTTTTGAAGCATGAAATGACAAAGTGCACAAATTGGCACCCTAATGGTGCTCTCGGCCAAGACTCAAAATTTGGGGATTTTGTTTCTTTTGGTTTTTTGATGTTTTGAACATGCTAAGTTCATCTTAGAAATGATTTAGAATCATTCAAAATTGACCTAATATTTTGAATAAATTCTTGAATTTTGTGAATATTTTGAAGTGTTTTGTGTTATTTTGTAGATAAATAAAGTTTCAGAACATTCTGGAAGTGATTGGGGCTAAAATGAGAAAAATGACAAAAGGGCAAAATCATCATTTTGGGGCGTCGCGACGCGCAAGCCTTCTGCATCGCGATGCCTAACATGCGCTGCTCAATGCTAACATGCGCTAGAGGACACGTGTCAGAATCTGAGAAGTTTGACTTTACTAACGTGCGAGGTGCCACGTGTCAACATCACAGCCCATCTGCTAACGTACGTCGTGCCATGTGTCAACATCCTATGGTGCCAACAATTGCCATCGCCACATGTCGCCACATGTCACCCCACCTTTCGGCCATGTCATCGCCATGTCAGTAGAAAATCGAGTCAACTTTGTCACGTTACCGCCACATCAACATCAGTCAATCACAGCGCGCCACGTGTCACAATCCTACGGTGCCGACAATCACCATCGCCACATCATTGCCACGTCAGCTCAATCATTCAGCTCACAGCCGCCTCTACCATGTGTCACCTTATCATCTTATCCATTGCCACGTGTCGAGCTCTCTGTATTCCACGTCGCCAATCACGTGCGTCGGGACTCGAGCTGCGAGTCGCAACGTGCACAGCCTACCGAGGCCTATAAATTCAACTCGAGATTTTAGTTTCAAATGTACCTTCCTCTCTGAATTCTCTTATGTAAATAAGGAGTTTGTATCTAGTTTTCTTTTAATTTCAGTTTTGTAATTAATTTTTATTTACTTTTGTAATAGTAATTTACTTTCTTTACTTTTTCAGTTTTTACTATTCAGCTATGAGGAGGTAATTTCTCCCTACTATGGTGAAAGGTAAAACTTTTATTACTGCTATTTAGATTAATCTCCCTTAATTATAATATATTCACTACTTAAAATTTGACTTAACAAGGATACCGCTATATTGGTCGGTTGGTAATAAATTATAAACTGGTTTTAATTTGACTAAGCAAGGATACCGTCTGGTTGGTCGGTTGGTAATTTACCGCCTATATGTTTGGTTTATGGACAAATACTGATACCGCCTTTATGGCAGGTCGAACTTAATTTGACTTAATCAGGTTACCGCCTATATGGCTGGTTGGTAATGTTATCACAAGTTAATATATTATATTAACGGAGATATCTAAATTAGTAGTGGTAAAAGTAGATCCTTTAACCCTAGCATTTTATTTTATTGTAATTTTACTTTTCAGCAATTTACTTTTTAGCATTTTACTTTATGTCTTTTATTTTTAATTTTTACTAGCCTTAGATATGTGTCGTAACTAAGTTAGTTATCTGGGGTTATGATGAATTTTAATATCACCGGTTTATAATGGGTTATTTTATAGTTTGGGTAATTTAAAGGTTTACTTATTAAGACTTAAGCTTAATGCGTCTTGTTAACTGACCACTAATAAGATTAATCTGGTAAATCTAAAATAAACTTGACAAAGGAATTTTAGGTTTTAGCCTTAGACTTAATAGCCCACGATTTTTCTTGAGGATAGATAACCCTTTAATAGATTTCCTTACAGGATATACATATATCTGTCGGGCAGGGGTAGCCATAATAGGAACTTAAACTTAATGAATCAAGGTAATTTAGTTGACATAGATATATGGTTCAATTGGGTTTAACTGGGTATTTACATCTGACCATCGACAGATGCTTTTGCATAATTTCTTGTTACATGTTAGTAAACCGATATATTACACAAACATGAAATAACTGGCTTTGTTGTCAATGGCGCCACGGCGCCATACTCACTGGATTTTGTATGAGCTGCAGGCGCCGTGGCGCCAGTTCTTCTTGGGGTTGACCAACGCGCCATGGCGCCTCTTCTACTGGAAAATGTGTGGAGATCATGCGCTGTGGCGCTAGTCTTGTCCATTTTGTCAGCTTTTGCTTGTATCCAATTATTCTCGAAAATAACATGAATCTTACTGTTCCTATTTCCTGTCAACACACACTAAACAACTTCAAAAACAACATTAAATAATACGGAATCCAACAAAATGATAAGCTGACGGTACAGAATTGGTGTGTAAATTCCACACTTATCACTCGTGAGAGGACTGCAACCACCCCCTAGCAATGTCATTCAATGGAAATGATATGTTAAGATAACAGAT
>SKCR01001991.1:0-14298 GCA_019454045.1 Zanthoxylum bungeanum | reverse complement strand
TCGGTAAGAACGTGGTACCGGGTACGCACGTGTTCGGATAGTCCGACGACCGGATTTACTGCCAACATATCCAGGGATCTAATGGGTCGCTTCCCGAAGATTCACCGATGACGTATGACTCGAACATAATTAATCTGGGATTAATTAGTAGAGAGAAAATTAATCTGGGATTAATTACAGTGAGAATTTATCTGGGATAAAATTCAATTAATAGAGAGAACGATTAATTTGGAATTAATCGATTAAATAATATATTTGATATATTAAATGAAATTAGATTTCATAACGGAATTAAAATTGGATTTTAATTCGGGCGAATGAATTAATTTAGAATTAATTCGTGAGCGACTTTAATAGTACTTTTGCTAGGCATAATTATTTAATTAAATTTGATTTAATTAAGTCGTAATGGAAAAATTCGTTAATTCAGAATTAACGAACCCGAGCCCGGAATGTGTTTGCGGGCCCACTCGGATTTTGAATCAAAGTGGGGCCCACATCAAGTCACATCATTAGTCAATCTTATCACCTTTTTGGTTGATGGAAGTTGTTGGTTTTTGGTGACTTGTAGCTTACACAAACTTGAGAGATGAGTGACCTTTTACCAACTTTGGATTTCGGTATATGATTTTTTGATTTTGGATAATTAAAAACATTTACACTTTTTCCACTCATCACTCTTTTTCTCTCTTCACCGTGAGCCTCTCCCTCTCATTGCTTCTCACTTTGCCGAGAATCACAATAACACCAAGGGAAGATTTTGTTGCAATTTTCTTCCTTAGCTATCACTTAAAGAGTCTACAAAGGTGATAGGGAAACTATCCCATTGAGTTTGGAATTCCAAAAACAAGCTTGAAGCTACATCATTCATACAAAGGAGAGCTTAGAGCATAACACAAATGAGCAAAATTTTTGTTATCTCTACATCCTATAGTCGATCAAAGTAAGTATATTTTCCGCAATCTTACTTCGATTATTCACACAATTTTATGCTTAATAGATCCTTGGCATGTTCTAGGAGAACCCAACAGTTAACTAGCTTAATGTAACATCTCGTCTGAGCTAAGATGCTACCAGAATGAGATATGAGAGCCTATCTCTATAAGCCTCTGATTATGCTAAAATTTGGGATGACCTCTGCTAAAAATAATACAACGTGGATCTACTCCAGCATCTCTAGACAACCTGTAATGAAAATGAACATATATTACAACACACATAATGACCTCAAGCTTGTAACTCTTCTCATAACTATACAACAACGTGCTCTGCACACAAATACAATACATAATGATACATAACTAGGGTAATGAAAACCCCTAACTCAACCCTACAAAAGGACTCTATGACATCTTTAACTACAATTGAGGTGATCCATTGTCTTCACAGTCTTCTTTGGAACTCTATTGATTCTCCAAGTCCGTTGCTAACCTGCAAAACTAACAAACTATTGTGGTATGAGCTATAAAGCCCAGTAAGCAACTTACGCCTTAAGTAAATATCAAATAGACTATAAAAACATAAACAGTAAACACATGCATGTAAATATATACAAAATTTATAAACCTCATTTCCATACGACAACCATATACGTGTATTATACCTGATAACCCACTAATTGTAATCTATATGACATTATTGTAGACTTATCTTTTGGTTTCCATACTGTTCCACGATATATGGAATCCTAATATCTTTCACACAATAATCTGGAAGTCCTTAACTGCATACTTACTCTTTGTTCTATACTATAGCTATAATTTACATACTAGTGACATCACATATGTTAGACCATAATTAACTTATTACTTACCAAAACACACAAATTCGTGGCTTAGGCCAACCCAAATATGTGGTGGTTTAGTCAACTTAAACTATGCATGGTTACTATATATGGATTACGAGAGCTAAAAACATAAACTGGCTATATGCTGTAAAATTTATACTTAAATACTAAGCTAAAACCTCTGACCCCTATGGAAATACTAGGTACCAACACCAGATCTTATAGGCTGGAGTTCTCATAAACAGAATTCAAGATGTGATAACCATCTCACACATAATCCTAAGCCTTTATTTTAAATCACAAATCAATAACGCATTTTAGCATACAACGCATATAAAGTATATAACTAAACTTATACATGTACTTCTTATTCATGTCACTTGATCTAGAAACTGATAATTTCTAAAAGCCATATGTTATTTCTAAAAAGCCGAATATGAAAATATTTCTCTAAAAACTAAAATCTAGAAATTATAATCATGCATCATCTATATACACAACCACAACATACATACACTGAATCCAGGAAAGTCCATATCCATGAAGATATCTCCACCAAATAGGGGAACTAACTCTACATGGTCTAAATCCTAGGGTCGTATCAAGATAAAAGGATAATTGTACCTAGCCTCGTGGAGCAAGCTGCATGTAAAATCAAAATCTCTATATCTAAAAATCATAAAACTTCAAAAAAACTCTGAAAACTATGTGAATTCCATAAGTTAAGAAGTCTCATAATCTATTGGGAATCAATTATTTTTAAAACTAAACAGTTATAAAGAATAATGTTCAAGAAAAAGCTTCATAAAACTTTTGAAATCTTTAACTCATGTGTTCTGGAAATCTAAAAAAGGCTTTATGGAAACCTTTAGAGTTTAGAAAACTATATAACTCTGTTAATCCACAAACCTCTGTAAACTCTTGTAAATCATATCATAAAACCTTATCTTTAAAAATCTCGTTAAAAAATCAATCCTTTGGAAATCTCATCTGAAAAACCGATTTTCTGTAAAACTGCTCATAAAACTAAATCTCTCGTCTTAGAACCAACTCAACTGGATGAATCTAGGAATCACTCAACTAGATTTCTGGTTTCTAGGGGCGTTACGTATCCCCGTCCCCCTAAACACCTAACTAGTACTATAGGGTGAATTATCGTCGTCCCCATGTCATTGAAACTCATCCCACAGTGTAACAATAGTCAAGAATAACCTAAAGACGGCCAAGAAAACTATAAATAACGATTTTATTGAAATCGGGACAGCACCTAACAGGATAAGACTCGAGGGATAATTGAAGGTGGAGTATTTTAAAGTGCAAGTAGGCAAAGAAAGAATAGTCAACGTAAAAGACAGTAACCGTACTTAAGCTAGCAAAGAAATCAAAGGTGCATAAGAATAAACCAGAACAATATAACCAATGCCAACATTAATATTCCAAATTGAGAGCCTTGGGTTGACAACGATAGTACAAGAAAAGTTATCTATGAATATAGTAAAAAATGTGAGAACTCGAAGGAAAGAGTTCATAAGCAGTGAAAGCTTAGTAAAGAGGAAAAAATGGTCAAATAGTTAACTAAGATATAATAATGAATGTTAGAATAAGATTCAGTATGTGGAGCTGGGGAAATACCTAATAAGATATATCTTGTAAGCTCATTAAGGTGGTTATATTGTACAGAGTAACTGAAGAACCTGAGGTATACTCTAGTCAAGGTAAAACAAAGTTCATTGGCTTTAGTGTAAAGTACAGTAGTGATACCTTAAACGTGAAGAATAACAATAGTCCTTAAGGATATCTAGGAATTATTGTTGTCGTGGCAAGAAATATAAGGGGTTTCAAATCAGAAGGGAACTAAGATGAGTGAGACGGCAGGCCACAAATATAGTACAATTTTGGAATTAATAACTTATATGAATAGTTGAGATAGAGAAGGTTGAATATAGTTAAAGGTTTAGAAATAAGATTTCTTTGATGCTTAAAGATAGTTGTGGTATGACGGTGAACTTTGGGTGGTATGTGCAAGCATGAAAAAGGTTCCCAGAGGTTTTAACTTTAAGTTTTTGAACAAAAGAACACAAAGTAAGTTAAGGAAGATAAGAATAGCAGTAACACATATATCCTCGAACCAAGATGAATCTTTCAGTTAAACCCCAGAAGGGATTCGAGGATGAATCCTATTTAAGGGGAGATTTATAACAATCAGAAATTCTTGATTATGGTTACATTGTGGGACGCGTGTCATATAATATAAATTATGTTTAGACACATGTACACTCATGAAATGACTTTGGGGACAATCAGTAAATTCTTCGAGATTCCAATACGAGATGGTACAATATTCTACTTCGGACAGCCCATGATATTCGGACCATAACTTTCATATAAAGACTCTGTTTTTTATGAATTTTATATCGTCAGAAAGCTGAGATCGATACCTCCAACTTCTATGTTAAACATTTTTCCAGATTCGAACCATAAATAGGCCAAAAATATATTTCAAAATTTTGGATGATAGTACTTGTGGACCCATATAGAGAAATCTCAAAGTTTCTCAACATTTCTAAACTCTTCTTCAATAATACCAATTACAAATAGCCCCTAGTATAAAAATGGGGATACTATTCAAACATCCCTAAAATTTGAAAGAGAAATAAGAGAAAATATGGAAGAGAAGGAGGAAGGAAGAAATAAGGATAAATAAGAAGAAGAAAGAAAGAAGGAGGAAAAAAGAAGAATCAAATGTAAAACCTTATATAGCAAGCTAATAAGAAGATTAACAACCATTGAAAACTTGAATAGTGTGAAGAAATCATGTGAAATGAGGTAAAAAAACTTGACCCAAAACTTGATTATAGAATAGAGTTATTGGCATGCTAGGGATTGCATTTTGGTGATTGATAAATAAAGAAATTGATTGTAGGATTAAATGCCCAAATTTTGAAAATCTTAAGTGTTGAGCTAAAAACAAGAATGATGAGATAAAAGAATTGTTTAAGGATGATAAATTGGTATAGAATATGTGAAGTTGAAGTTTAATGGAATGGATTGTGTAATGGTTTTAATATAGAAGTGTTGGTGATACTTTTGGGTAAAATAGATATTTGGAAGCAAGTGTTGGAATCCTGGAAAACAGGCTGGCGTCGCGACCCGCAACCCTTGTATCGCGATACGTACTAAAAAATTTTCACCGATTCATTTATGGAATTGTGAGCGTCGTGACGCTCGCAGAGTTGCATCGCGATGCGTAGACAGAGGATTCTCATTAGTTTATTTACATGTGTGGGTGTCGCGACGCAGAACGCGTAGCATCGCGATGCATAACTAGCAGAGGCTCTGCCTCAGGTCTGATCAAGTGAGCGTTACGATTAGGGATGGCAATGGGCCGGGCTTTGATAAGCCAGACCTGAACCCGGCAAAAAAAAATTTAGCCCGGGCCCGGGAAAAGCCCGGCCCCGAGCCTGATTTTTTTATTATAAAAAATTATAAATATAAAAAATTATTATATAAATATATATATTTTATAAATAAAATATTTAATTATTTATTTTAAGCCCGAGCTGGGCCGGGCTCGGGCTTTTTGGGTTGAGCCTGGCCCGAGCCCTAATTTTGAAGCCCGGCTCGGGCTTTTTTCACCCTGGGTCGGGCTGAGCTTTTTTTCCATGTATAGTTGCGACGTGCCAGACCCGGAATCGCGACTCGATGCAGGAAAAGTGTAACTACATTTCAGTTTCCAATCCTAAATGTTAAGGACCACCTTAAGAGTTTCATATTAAGGCACATACGCGTAATACGAAAAGTCATGTTAATAGATTAGTAGAACTAAGAAGTTTAGTCTAAATTCTAACCATGTCTTATATCTTATATCCTAATTGAGTTTCTTGATTTTAGATCATCGCAGGAACTATAACATTCTTCGACGAAGCGATGTAACATCAGCCAGATCCTAAAATCAGTGAGTGGACACTTTTTCCTTAAGTTGAATCTTTATTATATTATTTTGAATAACAGACTTACTTTTATGCATTTAGGGCGTTATCCAAGTTTAATTTCAAATATATTTTGAATAAGAATGTTTTTGAAAAGTGAGGATTATAAAAGCATTGTTTTATGTTTTTGAAGCATGAAGAAAAACCCACCTCAGTATGTAACTTGACTCATAAATGAAATTGATGGATTCAGATACCGTGTGCACACGCAGTTCAGGACTAGTGATGACAGATGCCTCTAGATCCTAGATTCAGAGTCTGGAGGATAGCATAGATCCGTACCCTTGTCTCTAGTTCAGTGGCTTGGGGGACGGCGATACGTAATGCCCCAAGACCACCATATTTCAGGGCTAGGGGGACGGCGATATGTAACGCCCCTGGACCCTAATTTCAGAGACATGTAGTGGCATGCTTTGGGGGACGTCGATACATAACACCCCAATGTCATGGATTTACACTCCTTGCTCTAGTTAGGCATATGGGGGGATGACGATATGTAGTGCCCCAATGCGTCAGGTTTTCAGCAGATTTTCAGATAAAGAGTTTTCAGAAACTAGATTTTCAGAGACAGCCATATAGAAAAGATGATTTCGAGAAATAGTTTTCATAAGAAACTATTTTATGAGAGTTTCAGAAATTTCAGACCATAAATAGTTTTCGAAAAAGATTTCTAGAAAGAAAGTTGTTTCAAATAAGGAAAAAGATTTCAAAAGAAATGTTTAGAGATAAATTTGATTTTTGAACCATGGATCTTTAAAAAGTACTTGAGTTCATTTTTCTTATTATTTTAATGTCAACTCACTTAGGCCGTTCAAACGATATAACCCCCACACTCCCAGTGTTTTGTCTTGCAGGTTTACCCGGAGGACGAGCTCGAGAGGATGGATATTGATGGCAATCACTAGGGAGTTTGGTCCACCAGATCAAGTTAGAAATAAAGTTCAGTCAAGTAAGGTAAAATGTTGTTCCAGATATCCGTATAGTAAAGTTGTGTATAAGTATATGTGTATAAAGTTGTTAAGATTATTGATGTTGGGTATTCAGTTGTCTGTATGCTGTTTTACATTCTATGTTATGGATCAGGGCAATGGTCCCATATATGAAATTATGCTTGAAAAAAGTATCAGTGTTGGTCGTCATTAGAAATTCAAAGGCTCAGGGGGATAATACGACCTATCCCCTACCGGTAGCATCTCCCAGATTGGGGATATTACAAGATTATTACAAAATTTTCACTTGCAACCCATGTTCATATGTTACTGTGTATGTTGATAATACCTGTCAAATGAGCATATGGAAATCAAATTTAATCAATATTATGGAGAATTCTCAAATTTAAATGATTCAAAAGGAAATAAACAAAAATAACTTGTTACGAATTACATTAAAAACAAAAATATATTTTTTTACACACAAAACAAAATAATTTATTTTTATTTTTAAAAAATAAAAAAAAATATTTTAGTCAACTATCCCCTCTCCAACCAAATTGAGACATGTTCCCCAATTTCTGAATAAGAAGAAGTAGAGTTTTGAAGACATCACATGATTCGTGTGGTATTGACAATGGAATCTACAATACTGCTACTAAAAATAAAGGTTATAATTAGAAACAATAAAAGAAAATCAAAACAATAAATTGAAATGTAGTTGTGATTGTGGCTCACATCTTCATATTGTTTAACGTCCAATAACGGCTTGAACGACCTCTATGGGTCGAGGATATGCTTCTCATCCAATTTTCTTATAAATTGGCAAATATGGTCTTTTAACGTCAGATTCCTGAGACTATAATTAGCAAAGTGATGGTTTTTTCGTTTTCGTTTTCATTTTTTTTTCATTTTATTTTTGTTTTTGTTTTTATTTTTGTTTTTTTTTTACAAAACAACAAAAATATAAAAGTTTTTTTTAAAAAAAAAAAACGCACAAAACAACACAAAAGTGAAAAAAATACAATAATGATAAATTATTACTTGATTTATTAAATTTTATTCCCCGACAACGGCGCCAAAAACTTGACACGCTCAAAAATGGTTCTTTACTCCCAAGTATAAGAGTGTCAGAGTAATAAAATAACCCGATAAGTCCAGTGTCGATCCACAAGGAATAAATTTAATAAGATAAAATAATAATTCAACTAATAAAATAAAATATTATGGTTAGAGGATCCATTCTTGATATTTCAAATATAACTTTTTTCTACCTTTTATAAAATATAAATTATAATTATTTCTCAGTCAAATCATTTCATAATTATCAGGTATTAATTATGCTAACACATATGATTCGTCTTGTCGATAATTAGTCTTGCCGAAGCACTAAATAAGCCAAAACATATAAAACCAGTCATAAATGTGGTGATATCATTTGTCTAAAATAAGTCCAATTAGGTACTCAATTATGTCAAATATATAAAATCACCCATATAGGCGGTAATAAAATTTGTGAATAATTAATCCAGATCTTTGATAATCCATTATCTCTCATTTATGGGATTCAAGTATTTTTTGTATCAATCGAGGACTGTTTACAGCTAGTTAAGATTACTCAATAAATTAGAAAGAGCATGAATTTTATTTGGGAAATTATCACAATTTATAAAATATAATATAACTAAAAATCGCATATATTTTCATATCAAGAGCTTCACCCTTTATCCTAAAATGATACAAATTTATAAAACAAGATATAAATAAAAACACTCATGATTTTATTAGTAAAAGAAAAATAAATTACAAAAGAAATAAAATAAAACATACAGGATACTTACCCCAAATCTCCCGAAAGGGGAAAATGAAATAACACCCGGACTGGAGGGGAGCTCTCCATTTTCTCCCCCTCCAATTAAGGTGTCGAGCACTTCCTTTTGTAGGAGGTGCCTTGGCACCTAATTACAAAACAAAATTATTAAATGCATTTGCTTTTTGCAAATGCAATGCATTATTGCCATCCACCAAAAAAAACTTTCGGTGGATGGCAATATATATATATATATTTGATGAGCAGAAAATATATCACTATTTACCACCTCTTTGACCTAATATTTTATATGGTTTCTCGAGTTTTTATGAATATTTTGATGTGTTTTGTGTGTTTTGCAGATAAATAAAGTTTTGGGACTCAATGGAATCAACTTGGGGATAAAACGATGAAAAACAGGTAAAAATGACAAAATTGGAATTTCACGGTGCGACGCGCACACCATTTGCATCGCGACGCGCTTGCGTTACTATGCTACAGACACTCGTCATCGCCACGTTAGCATGTACGTCATCATCACGTCATCATGACGTCAGCCAATAATTCAGCTTGATGACACATCATCACTTACGTTAGCATGACGTCAACACAATAATTCAGCCTGCCGAAATGCGTCAATGCTTACGTCAGTATGACGTTAGCATCACGACGAACAAGCCTTCACGCGTAGCGACGCCGGGCCAATAATTTCTATCGACATCCACGTGTCATCATCTCGTCAAACCATATACACGCATAAAGAATCAACGGCGCGTCACGACACACAAAGTTCCACACGTCTCGACGCGCATGGATGAATTTTGCCTATAAATTGAAGCTGATTTCATTTTCCAAATTCATACTTTCCTTAAGTGTAACGACCAGAGGTCTCTACTACTGTTGACTGTAGTACTGTTGCATCGTGGGATGAATGTTACGTAATATAAAATTATGTCCGAGCATATATACATTCGTGGAACGACTTTATAGATAAACAATAAATTCTTTGAAACTTCGATGCGTGATTCTATGATGTTCCACTCCGGATAGCCCATGGTATTTATGCCGTAACTTTCCCATACAAACTCTAATATTTATGAACTTTATATCGTCAGAAAGCTAAGATCGAGATCTACAACTTTCGAATTGAAAGTTTTTCCAAATTAAGAACAAAAACAAGTCAAAAAGGCAGATCATAAATTAAGATAAATAGTACCCGAGGGCATTCTAGTAAATTCTAAAAAGTTCTTCAAAATTCTACACACTTCTTTTAACTCAAATTACCAAGTATAAAATGATACACTATTCATGTGTTCCAAAAATGAGAAGAAAAAGGAAAAAAATGTTGGAAAGAAGAAGATTGGGAGAAAGAAGAAGGAGAGAAAGAAGAGGAAGAAGAAATGAAGAAGAAGAAAGAGAAAGGAAATAAAGGAAAACGAAGGAAAGATTAACATGGCATCATTGAGTGATTTGAGGAATGGCGGGATTCAACAAGGATGAGGTAAGAAAAATTTAACCCAAGTTTTGGAAATTGATGTTTTGATGATCTATACATTGATGAGTATTGTTGAGTTAAAACAATTGATGATTGTATGGTTTTAATGATAATAAATTGATGATTGTGGGAAAATCCCCAATTTTTGAATTTTGGATGTGAATTATTATTGTGAATGATGTTTTGGATGTTTATTGTTGATTTGCTATTTGTGTTGGACGTTTGGGGGATGTGTTGGCCAAAATTGAGTATGAGAAGATGAAGAGAAGGCCTAAATTTTGGCCTTATGTCGCTACATGAATCACTTTGCGTTGCGACATGTTCTGGGTAATCTGGAATATCTGTTTCTGGTTCACACGCGTCGCGAAGCTGACCGGCGTAAACATACACGTATAACGCAAAGCGCACGTATCGTTCAAGTAGTATAAAAATATCGATCCCACGAGGACTTAATTCCAACTGTTGTTCTTAAATATTGATACTATTTATTTACATGTATCTAATATAGGGAAGAAGAGAAATGATTTGTTTGATTGCTTTTGTTGGTTGAATGTGAATTTGCTAATTAAAATAAAAACAGACTCAAAAGAAAATACTAGGAAAATAAAAGAAAAGACTCAAGATCTAGGGTCGTGACTCCACACAATATTATTATAAAGATGAATTGATTCTCTTATCTATGTATAATAAATCAGATTGCTAACCTGAACACGAAAATATGCAAAAGCCTTTGTCGATGGTCAGACGCAAATACCCAGTTTAACCCAATTGAACCATATGTCTATGTCAACCAAATTACATGGATTCATTAAGATTAAGTTCCATTTTGGTTACCCCCGCCCGACAGGTATATGTCTATCCTGTAAGGGAAATCTATTAAAGAGTTCTTATCTCAAGGAAGAGTCGTAGGCTATTGAATCTAAGGCTGAAACCTAAAATCCCTATGTCTAGTTCATTTAGTTTACCAAATCAACCTTTATTAATGGCCAATTAACAAGAAGCATTACTCTTTAAGACTCAATAAACAAACTAAAGAAACTACCCATAAAAATCCGAAAATAATTATTAATGTGGTATTGTGTTTCATCACTTCCCTAGATAAAAATAAAATTCTGGGGTTAGAGGATCCACATTTAATATTTATTATATAGGAATCTCACTTATTATAATATATAAATTATTTTCTGTTCTGCTTTCTCAGGAATTAATAATGTTAAACAATTTAAAACCAGCCATATAGGCGGTAAAGTAATTTATATTTAACCTGACCATATAGGCGTGGCTAATAAGTCTACATAATTAATCCGATTAAATTATAATAAAAGTGAGATTTACCTAGATAATTATATTAAAATATTTCACCTTTTACCCCAGCAGAAATTTAACTACAAAACATAAAACACATCAAAACGTCACAAAACTCGAGAAACTATACAAAATATTAGGTTAGATGAGTGGGAAATAGTGATATAAATACCACTCATCACAACCCCAAACCTAAGATTTTGCTAGTCCTCGAGCAAAACATAAAATAAAATAACAAAAATAAAATTAACTAAGCCACTTCGTAGGGATCACGGTTGCATTTAGCATATGCAATAAGCCTTTAAACCCCTAGGTGTCCCTAGTGGACGAGTTGTAGTCTCGTGAGGGTTTACATCAATGATACCCACAAATATTTTACAAAAGTAAAAAGGTAGTAAAACAAATGCACACAAAAGAAAAAAGACAAGAGAAAAGAGAATAAAGAAGTTAGTGACTAATCAGGTGAAATTTCTACTCCAAGTTACTAGTTGTTTTCTTTTCTTTCTAAATTACTGAATAATGTAAATTCTCCGATTATATTTACCATTCTCCATATACACAGCCAGGCAAAATATTAAACAACTCATTTTTGCCCACAATAGTCATAAGTGCAGTTGATAAGAGAGTAATATTTTTGTCCTAAAGTTTTATCGGAATTCACACCTTTTTGTTGCAATGGAATAATTTTTCTCATTTTTTCTATTTTTTTTCTTTGATTTTTGATTTTTATTTTTATTTATATACAATACCTTCCGTCTATGTAGCGAGCTTTGGGTCGGTGGCTCCCAAACCAATTGGCTTTAGGGCACCAGGTGTTAAGACACCCCTACAGACTTAATTACTCAGACTTCAGATATATATATTGTTGCACCATCTTTGATCCATGTAGCGATATTTGGGCCAGTGACTCCCAAACCAGTTGGTTTTAGGGCACTAGGTGTTAAAACACCCTTACAGACTTAATAACTCGGATCTCAGACGTTTTTTTTTACTCCATTGCTTTTTGAGATGCTTCCTCCAATTAAACTAGAGCACTGAATATTACAAACTTTTCAATTACTGTTCATGTCTGTATGTTACTATGCATGTTGATAATACCTAACCAACTGAGCATATGAAGATCCATTTTAGTCAATTTTATGGAGAATTTACAAATTAAATAATTCAAAAGGAAATAAACAAAAATTAACTTGTTTCGAACAGGTTTAGATACGTCTCAGGACTGGAAACTCCTTACTCAGCCATCTCTTACCAATTTCACCTTTTTAGTCAAAATAAAAGCACAAAAACGCTAAATATTTTTGTAATTTTTGAAAAATTTTCAATTTTTTTTTTGTATTTTTCAAAAATTTTGGACTAAAAATAAAAACAACACACAAACTAAAAAAGGTACTGATCAACTATTCCCTCCCCAAACCTAAATGAGACATTTTCCCCAATGTCTTAATACCTGGTTAGCTGAAATTCTAGAGGAAATTAAAGGTTAAGATCCAGATTAAGCACTCAGACGCCTCTTACCACGATCGTCCTCGGACCAATTTATCTTGAAAGGATAGGGTCAACTTGTGGTTCATAAGCTAAGATTTGGTCAATTAGATCCGGAGCAGTTCTGGCAGTAAAGAGGAGTTCTTTTAAAGGTTTGACCCGAACCCATTTCTCCGAGCATCATCAAGAAACACACAAAAGAAAATCATAAAATCCATCACTATTAAACAGCCCAATTGGTTTCTGGTTTATATTCAGGTTCGCCCAAGATAACACTATAAAAATTTCCTCCAATATACCCAAGCCTCCTGGCAAAGCAATAAAAGCATCAGCACGGTTAATCATTTCTACTAATCCTTCAGACATACATGGCACGATCAGTTCATCTCCGTTTGATGGTCCAATAAGATCTGCCTCAGCCAAGGGTTTTGGAATGATTCCCAAAACGTGAATGCCTTCTTCTTGTACGACCTTTGAAACGATCCCCATTAATCCAAAATTGCCTCCGCTATACACTAAGTGCATATTCCTTGCAGCTAAGACTCGACCCAATTCATGTGCTGCTTCTACGTATTGTGGCTTAGTACCAACACTAGTACCGCCAAAAACACACAGATGTTTTCAACTCGTCTTCTTGAAGTGGCTTCCATGTTTTACTCTGGATGTCTTCAAAAGTGTAATGATGAGTTGAATTTATAGTACTTGAAAAATGAGTAATAAATCACTAGTATCTTCCAAATGACGATTGTTAGCTAAACAAAGAAATCATGGAAGGTCAAAAAGTCTGGATCCTGTCTATAAAAATAAAGATAATTACAACAGAAAAGAATCAAAGCAATAATTAAGGCATCAGAATTGTGTACACAATACGTCATTCGCTTAGTATAAATTCATTAGGATGCGTCTCAAGAATCCATTCCTTACTCAGCCATCGCTGATGAATTATCTCTTATCTTTGCCAAACACCATTCCTTCTGTCTTATGCTTTGTTTGTGCTTTTCCCTACAAAAATAACACACAAAATTAAAAAATCTACAACATGTATACACAAAAAAAAAGAAATTACAACAAAGTGCATGGGTTGCCTCCCTGCTAGCGCTAAATTTTTCATCTTCAGCCAGACGTGACTGAAATCCATCTATTAAGGAGGTTTCAATGTCATTTTGGACGTCCGATTAAAGACAATCCCATGAGCGTTGCTTTTGAAGGGTCTCTTCCAACGGTAAAGTGGCAAAAAGAATTTTGTCCCATTCAGTGCTTGTGCCACCTTTTTAACCTTTGTTGCTGCAGTGGTTCCTGAAAAGAAAGAAATAAAATTAGGAGGTCTCGTATGGTGCTTGACATGGAATATAAGTTCCATTCTGTCAAGCTTCTGGGTGATATCTTTGATTTGCACTCCCTAAAACAGTGATGTTTCGCCTGAATGCTCTGGATCTTTAATAAGGTCAGACATTTGCTCCTTCATTTGCTCTGCTTCTTGCTCTACCTTTTTTTCACAT
>SKCR01001990.1:0-14432 GCA_019454045.1 Zanthoxylum bungeanum | reverse complement strand
CGTTATGGTTATGTGTTTTCTTTTGAGAACACAATTCGGAAACTTTTAGAGTTTCGACACGAAGTAGATAACAGATCGGCTATAGTATTATACCATCGCGGTAAAACCGTAATGAAAATACTTAAGCATTAAGTTTCATACATAAATGAAAGAGTACAGTATTCTTTCATATGAGGACCTCCTCTCGAGACACGTCAGTTAGACGGTGTGTCCGAACTAAAACCGAATTTTGTTGGACATGATAAGGTTTATTCACGAGTCGCTCTGAGCTACTGTTTCCTTCAATAGGATATGTATTAACAGTACAAAACTTATTTAGAATAAGGTTCCATATAATCTGTTTGACAGATATCATATAGGGTATGAACAGAAAGAATCAAGGTATTATGCCATATAGGTTATCCTAAGGGAAACCTTAAGAATAGTACTTGTAAATCTCACATGAGAACAATGTGATTGTTTCTCACCATGCGGTTTTCCTGAGAGGAATACCGATATGCAGTGGTCAGTGGGAGGATAGTGATACTCGATGAAAATCGGAGTAATACTGTTCTAGGCACGAAGTCCGTAATGGAACACAAATAGTTCATCAATGATGAATCTATACCATTAATCTTCAAATACACAAGAACTTCGTAGATCGGATAGAGTCAGAAAACAACCTAGGGTATGGGTTCTGATCTAACCTTCATTATAGATGTAAATCTTATTGAGGAATACCACCGACTACGTACGAGGAATGATACAAGGTATCAACTCCCTTTCATGGCAAAGTGCCATGAGTCCAAAATGGATTCCATGTATAACAACTATTTGGATACTGGTTGTTGTACCACAAGGCATTGTGCCTATTGGTACATTAAACGTCTTCAAGGAAGACATACATGGAAGGCAACATACCAACGTACAAAGCTGGGCTTTAGAAGGAAAGGTATTGTTGTCAACATTGTGTTAATAACGGTTCAGCCTTTTAACTGTTGCCATGGTAAATCCATTTTGAAAATGCTTGTTGATAACTGCGTATTTCATTTATGAAATGTGTCAGTTACAGATCAAAATCGCTTTCCTGAAAAGGAAACCTCTTGGAGGATGCTTACAACATCCTGACGATTTTGAATAACCGACAAACAAGGTTTGCGGGTTATTCAATCCATGTTTGGATTGAAGCAAGCATAAGGTTCTTGGAACTGTCGTTTTGAAATAATCATAATGATTTATGATTTGACTCAAATGAAATAATTCTTGTGTATATAAGGAGGTTAGTGGGACAGCACACTGACAATGAAATTCCCATAAAACAATTGGTGAAAGCTTGGCTTTCATGGATATTCTTTCATAGAAATTCTCCGTAGAATTCTGGGGAGTAACAACCTTTATCAAGGAATAAAGATCTACTGGGATAGATTTGGAGTTGTTAACACTCTCTGGGAATTGTACATTTAAAATGTACTTGTATTGGTGTCTCATACGCTTCGAGCATATGGAGTCACAATCGGGTCAATCCAGTGATAGTCACTGGATTGAAGTTAAGAACATCTGTTAGTATCTTAGAGAACTAAAGATGTTGTCTTAAACTATGGAGAAGGAGAACTTGAAGTGACTGGGATCACTGCTGCAAGTTTCCAAACAATTAAATACTACGGTACTATAAAGTTTGAATAACGGGACAGTGAGCTGGAAATATTCCGAGCAAGATAACTGTTGCCGAATAAACAACAAATGCGGATTATTGCTGCAGCTGAGGCAGCAATAGAAGCCATTTGGATCGAAAATAAATCTAATTAGATTAGATATAGTTCTTTTAGCAGCTGAGCTAGCGTCAGCACAGGCTAAGGAATTAAAGGTCTCATCGACGATCCAGATATATACTTCTATATCATCTGATTCGTTCGGATCATACATCGTGGCGATGTGATGATCGTGTAAATCGCGTCAGACGATAATTAAACAAATCCGCTGACGAAAACCTTTCCTCAGCAATTTGAGTGAACCGTACATAGTTCGGGTGTGGGACACTTGAGTGACTGGCTATGTGCCAAGTGGGAGATTGTTGGACAAAATGACCCATAGCGTCACTATTTGCACAGATCATTGTGTTGTTGTAGCAAATTAACTATGTGACAAAGAAATTGCACTTTCATCATTTGTGATTAGATCACCATAGATATATAAATGAAGAGAGGTCCCTATGATTAGTTCCTGGATTGAGAATATTAAGACAGTATCGGTCCCCGAAGGATTAATCATTAAATATCCCTAGCCGGAGTATTATCGAGACTGGACATCGATAATGCGGAATAGGCTAGTATTGCACTTGTGTGCGTTGAGGGCACAACGGCATAGTTCTCATATATATAAGGTTGGAGACTTATGCAAGTGCGATAGGAGGTCGTGTTTCACCCGATGGTACGGGAAACAGCTTCGCTCTGGATAGACCCTTCGGAATCCCATTGGTATTATGACTATGTGTCTATGGGAGGCCGAAATCAAGGTAGGTGTGTATAGTCTTAACCTGAGACTTACATCGCTAATACTTACGATAATCGATAGACTTTGGTCTTGGTGGTACAGGCTTTAACCGTTCTGCGTACACCACTTCTAGGTTTATCAGAGAGTCGTAGTGTATTGGATGTGATGTCAACGGACGAAGTATCACTCCAGTCATAGTGGAGATGATGTCACGCAGGATACGGTATTAGTGCTCTTAAGTGCTGCGCGGCCATCGGGATATTATACAAGGTCATGTATATCCGATTATAGAGACTAGTTACCAGACATCCGACATGTGCTTCGTACGGGGCAGACACTTATCCAGCCCTAGGCCTAGCACGTGACTATCCGATAGTCTGGGCCGATATGCACAATACAATAGTATACTACGCTTGATACAGATCTTAATATTCTTATAAGAATATGTCCGGAGAATTGGGAAGACTTGGTGCTTTGCTAGAGTCGACCTTGTCTCGTAAATCGGTAGAACGTAGTACTTGGTACGTACGTGATTCGGATACTCCGACAACCGTATTTACTGCCAACATATCCGGGGATCTCATGGGTCGCTTCCCCCAAAGATTCACCGATGACGTATGACTCGCACTTATATTAATCTGGGATTAATATGATGAGAGAGAGAATTAATCTTGGATTATTGCGGAGAAACTTTATCTTGGATAAAATGCCTTATTAGGAGAGAGAGAGAGATCGATTAATTTGGAATTAATCGATAAAATAATATATTCGATATATTATTAAACGAATTAGATTTCGACGCGGAATTAAAAATCGGATTTTAATTCGGGCAAAAGAATTAATTGGAATAAATTCATTAGCGATCTGAATAATAATTCCGCTAGGCGTAATTATTTAATTCTCGTCGCGACGGAAATTCGTTAATTCGGAATTAGCGAATTTGGGTCCGAAAGGTTTTGCGGACACATTCGTATTTTGAAACGGGTGGAATCCGCAAATCACATCGCGATATCATCATTACTTGACACGAATAGATGATGGATGTATCTAGACACATTTGTGGGATGATACTTGTCTCTATTCTCAATGTGAGATAATGATGGCAATGATGAATTTTCTTTTGAGGGAAAACTTTTCACTTTTGTGAAGAGTTTTTATCTTAAAAATTCATTTTGGTATTAGATACATCATTTTGCTTTTCTTTTCTTGATTCACGGTTTAGAAACAAAAGAAACAAGAAAATTGAAAAGTCTCCACTCTCTCCTCTTCTCTCCTCTATTCTCTCACGCATTTCTGGTTTTCAAGGGGCAGTGAACTGCCGAACAGAATAAAAGGAAATGGAGGGAAGCAAGTGTGTTTTGTGGCAAAACAAGAGTGCTAGCACACTCCGGGATCATGCCAGGTGATAAGGGAAGTATACCCATGAGCAAGGAACGTTTTGATGAAGCTTGGAGTCGTTTTTCTTGATCAAAATGGAGCAAAACAGAAGCACAAACTGCTGCAGTGGGCGCACATGAGCAGTTGGCAGTGGGCAAAATTTCAGTTCGTTTTTGTGCCAAATCGTCTCTCAACCGCTCGATGTAAGTATTCCGCACTTCCGTCGTTGTATTTGCTTATGATTCATGCTTGTGTTTTGATCTTGGGACCTCTAGAAACTCAACAATAACAGTTCCTAATTTAAGTACACACCCGAAGGGTAGTTCCTAAACTTAGGTATCTACGGTCGAAACAGCGACTTTCGTCCCGTTTCCGATTTGCAGAGCAATCTTAGCTTGAAGTCAGTATCCTGCTCAAAGCAGATTCTGAACATCAATACATATATTTTATGTACCACACTAAGTATTTAAAATCTAATTTCAATACTAGCAGTGAACATAACTAAGACAAACATTTTCAAAGTAAGAGCCTTGCCCTTTCTTTAATCCTTCGTGTCTGCCATATCCAAATGGTAGTCACTTTGGGATATGTCAATTATCCTTTTCAATATTTCAGAAACCTTAGGCCAAGCCTTGGGTTTTTAGAATAGCGAAACGATGTGCACCTCGTGCTACATGCCCAATTGCAAACTTTGATTTTATCTCCTCTAGAATAGTCAATTAATTCTCCAAGAATTATAAATTGCAATTTTAATACTTCTTAAATCTAAAATTAGATTTATGACAAGTATATAAATTAAACTAAAGTCATCATCACATAAATCTTCCAAAGATTTTATGCTCTACTTATTTTGCTTAATTTTGGGCTTAAGGTATAATAAGTTATTTTATCAAATAAAGTAACCTATTATTTACTCCCAATTTGAAAATTAAATCATTTAAAATTTTAATCCCAGATTATATTTTAAATATCCAACTTTTCAATTTTATCTTGATTACAATAGTCCAACTATTTAATCAACGATTAGTGGTACTATATATATTATAATGATTATAATAGTCCAACTATATAATCAAATATAATCCAAATTAATTAACCTCAATTACATTGATTACTATAATCCAATTATAAAATCAACTGTAAACTGAAATAATTAATTCAAATATATTGATTAATATATTCCAATTATATATCATCAATATAATACAGTCCAACTGTTTATTAAAACAACAATTTAAATATTAGTCCAACTAACATTTAATCTAATGACGAAATAATTTAAATGAGCGCGTATGGCGAGTAATTGAACGAGTATTGCAAATTCAATTCTTGCCTCCCACTATTTTTCGTCGAGCCTCTAACCCTTGTCGAGTACTCGGGAAACCGTGTTTCCTAGTAGGCTAGGATCCCGTTAAATATCACACAATCTTGACTTTGGCCAACAAATTGTATGATAATTAACTAGGTAGATCTCGAAGATCAATTGGATCTCATCCAACTCCTAGATCCAGTAGGTGGACATCCAAGTCCCAAACATATATCTTATATATGTCTATACATCGAATGTATACCCTAACCTTTTTCCTCTGAATCAACTAGGCCTTGGCTTTGGCACAACAAACCTAGTGATCCCAGTCAAGCGCGGACCCATTGACATGGAAGCTTCGTAATCAATGTCAATGGACAAGAAGTGGTCTTGACTTTGGCCAACAAACCACAACTTGGACACGACACCGATATGGAACAAAGCCTCGTGATTAAAACACATCTTTTACGGACAAGGGCTTGACTTTGGCCAACAACCCCTGCCAATCTCGGATCTTGAGTAAGAATCACTCAATGGAAGGAAAATAAACGCTTGATATTTAACGAGGGTTTTTTGCGTGCAAATTGGCAACCAATTTATTATCTTTGTTAAGGTCTCATCATCATACACCCTTAAACATGCATTCTAAACACATAATAAAGCGCATATGATAAAATAATAATGATATGCGGATGGATATTTTACACATTGATCCTAGATCAAATCTCTCACTTTCTCTCTCCCGATAGCACAAATATTTCTTCTACCCGTTACACTACACTTCTAAAGAACCTCATTACATTGAGGGGAATAGGTGAGAAGAGAATACAAAGAATAGGAGGTGATAAGGCTGGACACGCAGGTCCAATTAATAAATCAAATTTATTACAACAATTTCTAAAATGCCCCACCAGGCTAATATCCATCCGATATACATTATTCAAACATCACAACCATGTATTCATACAAGCATGTTATCAATCAATCTAATCAAATTAATTAATCTGATAATTAGTTCATCCAATATGTTCAAACAAAGATTTGATTTTTTTCGAGTCAAACTCGTATTGCGAACACGTTCTCAAAGTACGATTTCTACGAATTAAATTAAATTACATAATTAAATCCAATTTAATACGCATTTAATTCTAATTCATTATTTAATTCCAAATTAAATATTACACTTTATAAAATAAACCTTTACGACTTAAATTCTAAATTTAATCGTTACGGGTCTCAAAGCCCGATTAATATCCAATATTAATTTAATTAAAGTCCAATGGGCTTTTAATTAATTTCTTGAGGCGTGGACTTTTGGTCAACTCGGGTCAAACCGCAACCAAAGTCCAATCCGGGAGTTACCCATAAGCCCATAAATTAATTTAGGCCCAATTAAACGTTAAAGGTTCATTAGTTGCATTTGGGCCTTTTGGAAGCGGTTTTGGGCCTAATTGGATCCAACCAATTTTGGCCTAAACCAACTTTGTACAACAAAGTCCAATAAACCCAATAACAACTTTAAAAGCCCAAATCCAATTTTAAGGCCCAATAATTTAATTTCAAAAATTCCAAATTTTCCAATTAAATTACCTAAAGTGTATAGCATTATTAATTACCCAAATCAAAGTTTCCAAAACACTAAATTTGTCCAATTAATCATGCTTAAAATCAATGAATCATGTCCAACATAATTTGATCAAAATCAAACCCAATTTCATGCTTCAAGTGTCTCGGCCAAAGAGGGAAATTATGCCCAAATCAAATTCAATCCAATTGAACCCAATCAAACATAAATTCAACATCCCTAAATGATTTGCAAGTCATCCAATGAGCAAAAAATCAAAATCCAAGACAATATTAGGGTTCATATTTTCGGCCATCACAAGCAAATTGGGGAAAAATGTTCCAAACACTTTTTCATCAAATTGATCTAATCAATCATCAATTAAACAACATTTAAGCATTCTATCATGCAATTTCATTAAAAATGCTCAAAATCAAGTTTACCCAAATTAAAGTTTTGGCCACAATAAGCAAATTGGGGAAAATCAATCCAATTAATTTTTCTTCAAATTGATTACATATAACTCTAAGTATTCATATACAAACATTCTTAAACAAACAATTTGTCAAAATCATGCTTAAATCAAAAGGCCCCAAATTTTGCTCAAGAACCCTAAAAACGTTTTATGCACAAATGGCTCAAGATACCATTGATGAGTTTCAATCAAGTCCCAAGATCATAAATCATGCATAAAAATGAGTAGAATACAACCAAATGAGGTGCGGAAAAACTCACATGGATCGGTAGAGATGCAACAAAGATGGACCAAATTCGCACTTCATGTTTCTGCCTCCATCAAGCTCGATTTTGGGCCTTCTTGAACTGCAGTGGACTGCACGGTGGGGGCTGTTTTGATGCTCCAAAAATCGGCCATGAAAGACTCCATTGAAGCTCCAAGCTTCAAGCTTTCCAAGCTCACAAATTCGTTTCCCTATCACTATAATATAACCCATGTGTGTGCTAGCACTACTCTTCTTCATTTGCTTCTCAAAATTTCGGTCAAACCAGAAATTTTTGGAGAAGAAATCGGCTCCTAGCCGAAAGTGGAAGAAGGAGAGAAAAGAGAGGGAGAGGAAGAGATGCGTAAAAGGAGAGAGAGAAAAGTAAAAGGAAAATAAAATGTAATAGGTTTTTTATTTTTTTCAAAATTAAAACCATTTACCATATATTTTACTTTTCCTTAAATGCTAAAGTCAAAAAGCAAAAAGCAAAAGTTGCATTTTCAACTTTTACATCAATCACTCAAATCAAGTGACAACATGTCACATCACTCAAAGTGACATTTGATTTGACGCTTGATGTGACTAGCGATTTGACGATCGATTTGATTTGCGTGCCGCACTCGAATTCGAAATGCGAATGCCCTCGCAAATAATCCCGGGCTCGGGTTCGCTAATTCTAAATTAACGAATTTTCCGTTGCGTCGTAATTAAATGATTACGCCTAGCGAAATCACTATTCACGTCGCTAACGAATTAATTCTAAATTAATTCGTTCGCCCGAATTAAAATCTAATTTTAATTCCGCGTCAAAATCCAATTTCTTATAATATATCGAATATATTATTTTATCGATTAATTCCAAATTAATCGTTCTCTCTCTTTAATTAATATTTTATCGCAGATAAAATATCTCCGCAATTAATCCCAGATTAATTTTCTCTCTCTTCTAATTAATCCTAGATTAATTAAAGTGCGAGTTATACATCATCGGTGAATATTCGGGAAGCGACCCATGAGATCTCCGGATATGTTGGCAGTAAATACGGTTGTCGGACTATTCGAACACGTAAGTACCTCGTACTACGTTTATACCGATTTACAAGACAAGGTTGGCTTCTAGCAAAGCGCCATGCCTACCCAATTCTCCAGAAATATTCTTACAGGAATATATAGATCTGTATCAAGCGTAGTATACCGTAGTATTGTGTATATCGGCCCAGTATCGGATAGTCACGTGCTAGGGCTGGGGCTGGATAAGTGTCTGCCATGTCCGAAGCACATGTAGGATGTCTGGTAACTAGTCTCTATAATCGGATATGCATGACCTAGTCATAATATCCCGATGGTTGCGCAACACTTAAGAGCACTAATACCGTATCCTGCGTGACATCATCTCCACTATGACTGAAGTGATACTTCCGTCTTGACATCACACCCAATACACTACGACTCTCTGATAAACCCAGAAGTGGTGTACGCAGAACCGGTTAAAGCCCTGTACAACCAAGACCAAAGTCTACCGATTATCGCAAGTATTAGCGATGCAAGTCTCAGGTTAAGACTATACACACCTACCTTGATTTCGGCCTCCCATAGACACATTGTCATAATACCAATGGGATTCCGAAGGGTCTATCCAGAGCGAAGCTGTTTCCCGTACCATCGGTGAAACACAACCTCCTATCGCACTTGCATAAGTATCCAATACTTATATATATGAGAACTATGTCGTTATGCCCTCACAACGCACACAAGTGCAATACTAGCCTATTCCACATTATCGATGTCCAGTCTCGATAATACTCCGGCTAGGGATATTTAATGATTAATCCTTCGGGGACTGATACTGTCTCATATCATTCTCAGTCCAGGAACTAATCATAGGGACCTCTCTTCATTTATATATCTATGGTGATCTAATCACAAATGATGAGAGTGCAATTTCCTTGTCACATAGTTAATTTGCTACAACAACACAATGATCTGTGCAAATAGTGACGCTATGGGTCATTTTGTCCAACATTGATTGCATCATCTACCCATGTCTTGGCTCGATCTATTACCATTGGTACACTCATATTATTAGCCCTTGCACTTTCCTTTGTTCATACACAAACCAGAACCCTCATTCACGTTAAGACCTAAGCCTCTTCACGCTAATCACACATTCTCCCACTTAACGCCACCCATTAGCCTCACGTAGCTTTACCCCCTCCTCTTGCCACGCACCTGCTCGCCCACGTCCCCCTAAACCTGCCACCTTGACCTTTTACCGCAACAACCTTCACCAGCCTCGACTTTAATTTACGCTTACCACAAGCACAAAGCCTCACGCAATTGTCCCTTTGCCGTAACTACCTACAAGCCATTTGCTCCACTCACAAGACCATGCCTTAACGCCACCTATTAGCCTCAACCCGCGCATAAAGCCAATTATACCATTCACGCATGTATTATGAAATCCCATATGGTCATCCTTATCTATATACGCATCGTAATGAAAAACACATTTATTCCATTGGTTGCATCACTTACCTTAGTCTTGGCTTAACGTATTACAATTTATATATCCATGTCATGATAGCATTTGAGTATTATTTCTTGTGGTATATCGGATGGAAACCAAGACAGAAATTCCGTAGCCGATTCCGAATGGACGGTAGTGCGGTCTATACTTGGGATACAATTCCACGTACCACTTGGAAAAGTGCTCACATGTGTGTTTGTGTCCATATTAGTTATCTTCTTTTGCACCACGTCATAACATGCTTACTTTAATGCCTAATTGCATCCTTAAGTGTCTTTTTGCATTATGTATTTAGTTGACTCTTTTATTTACACATGGACATGAAATGGCTATTTGTTTATGCTTCCGCACGTATAAGTATGATATGTCTATGAAATCACATGTTCACCATTATTTGATTCGCTTTTATGTGTGCTTGCGTGGTTAGTGTGTGCTCGTGTTTCCATGAATACAATATGCCAATGAAGTTGTATGTTCGTTGCTATTTTGATTTACTTTCAAGCATGTAATCTTAAATGAAAGATATATGCAAATTTAGGTGTAAGTTTTATTCTTTGGGCATATAAACTTAGAAGCATGATACTCTTGGAAATAAGTGTTACTTAAGCTTGATTAAATTATTACACAAATCCTTTCATTACAAGTGACATAAGTAAGGGACCATTCCGAACCCAATGGTTTGAGGTCTTCCATTGCGAGGGGTGAGTGCGGCCTTAAATCTCATTTTCCCGGTTCACACCGGGTGGTGACTCCATTATTCTCTGGTTTAGTCCCCCGTGGCTACTCCGTACTCCCGACTAGGCCGCGAGCCTATGACAGCATGCGTCGCCCCAGATCCTGTGTTCCCACAGTCTGGCGACTCCACTGGGGATAGAGAATCAGCCCCGAAATATTGTCTTGTAATGTTTGGATTTATGTTCTAATTGACTGTGTCTATAGTGGATAAAATGGGGGTTTAATCAAAGGCATTTTGAGGCTAGGTAATGGTTTGGTGTCTTCCTTCATTCACTACCTTTCTAGAAGGAAAAGCTGTGAAGGCACCTATATAGCCATCTACCTGTAGCCTATTGTGATGGACTAATTTGGAGGACTCGTTGTTTATTCTTGTCACCAAACGATAGAGCCTAAGAGGCTAGGGTACTTAAGAGAGCCTCGCTCCACCCTCCCTCTGGGGAATGTACAACGGGAAATCCATTTGACAGTCAGTCACACACCATAGCTCATTGGCACATACCTTAGTGTATAAAAAAGGGTGCGCTCACTTGGTCGCTCGAACCCTTGATTGGGGAGACCTAGTTGTGGGCCATCCTTCGCCGGTGAGAGCCTTTGTCTACACTCTTGCGAACCCACCCATAGACCGGGGTTGTATGGTTAAAGTAACAATTATTTCCTTGAGTATTGCTTATGGACCATCCTCATTTGGATGCAGTTGGACTATTGTCAGAAATGCGAACTTACTGGGCCATTTAAACTGGGGCGAGATAGGCCCAAAGCTTCTGAAATGTTGATGGGCCATTCTGTAGAAATCATTGTTTTAAGTTTGCATTATCTTTCTTTGATGCTTGTGCTTGGGAACATCATCGTTTGGATCCATTTGGACCATTTTTCATGGAATATGGGCTTGTTGGGCCATTTAAACTGGGACAAGAATGTATTTTATGATGATTGGGCCAAAGGCTTCTAAGTGATTGATGGGCCACTTTGTGCTTGTGTTCGGAATATTACCATTTGGAATTAGTTGGGCTCCTTGCCATGAGATGTGAACTCGTTGGGCCATTTAAACTGGGACGAGTTCACTCCTATGTGTTAGACATTATGACCCATAGCGTCACTGTTTTGTAATTGATATTGTATTATTGTACAAAATTAACTATTGTGATAAATGAAATTGCCTTTTGCCGTTTTGTAAAATTATTTACCTTGATATATTAATGGCAAAAGTCCATATGATTAGTTCCGTATTGAGATGATATGAGACAGTATCAATACAAAAAGGTTTAATCATTAAATATCCCTAGTCGGAGTATTATCGAGATCGGACATCGATAATGCGGAATAGACTAGTATTGCACTTGTGCGAGTTGTGATGGCACAACGGCATAGTTCTCATATATTTAAGTATTGGATACTTATGCAAGTGCGATAGGAGGTTGTGTTTTACCGATGGTACGGAAAACAGCTTCGCTCTGGATAGACCCCGCGGAATCCCATTGGTAGTATGTCTGCGTGTCTATGGGAGGCCGCATCAGGGTAGGTGTATATGGTCTTAACCTGAGACTTGCATCGCTAGTACTTGCGACAATCGGTAAACTTTGGTTTGGTGGTTCGGGGCTTTAACCGGTCTGTGTACACCTCTTATGGGTTTATCGAGAATCGTAGTGTACTGGATGTGATGTCAAGATGGAAGTATCACTTCAGACATATGGAGATGATGATCACGCATGATACAGAACTAGTACTCTATAAAAGGTTGCAACCGTCGGGACAATATGACCAGGTCAGGATTGTCCGATTTAAAGAGACTAGTTGTTTGATATCCGATATATGTTTCGTACGGGGCAGACACATTTCCAGCCGCAGGCCTAACATGTGATCGTCCGATACTGGATCTATGTACGCGATACTACGGTATACTACGCTTGATAAAGATCTAATATTCCAGTAAGAATATTTCTGGAGAATTGGGTAGGCATGGCGCTTTGCTAGAAGCCAACCTTGTCTTGTATTTCGGTAAAAACGTAGTACGAGGTACGTACGTGTTTGGATTATCCAACGACCGTATTTACTGCCAACATATCCGGAGATCTCTTGGGTCGCTTCCTGAAGATTCACCTATGATGTTTGATTCGAACTTTATTAATCTTGGATTAATTACGGAGAAAACTTTATCTTGGATAAAATGCCTTATTAGGAGAGAGAGAGAGATCGATTAATTTGGAATTAATCGATAAAATAATATATTCGATATATTATCAAGCGAAATTAGATTTCGACGCGGAATTAAAATCGGATTTTAACTCGGGCAAACGAATTAATTTGGAATTAATTCGTTAGCGATCTGAATAATAATTCCGCTAGGCGTAATTATTTAATTCTCGTCGCGACGGAAATTCGTTAATTCGGAATTAGTGAATTTGGGCCCGAAAGTGTTTGCGGACACATTCGTATTTTGAAACGGATGGAATCCGCAAATCACATCGCGATATCTCATTACTTGACACGAATAGATGATGGATGTATCTAGTCACCTTTATGGGATGATACTTGTCTCTATTCTCAATGTGAGATAATGATGGCATATGATGAATTTTCCTTTGGAGGGAAACCTTTCACGGTTTTTGAAGGGTTTTTAATAAAAAATTCATTTTGGTATTTGATATCTTCATCTATTGTTTCTTTTGGCCACTCACGTTTTTTGAAACAAAAGAGACAAAAATTGAAAAGTCTCACACTCTCCTCTCCTTCTTCTTCCACGCACGCGTGAGCTTCTTCAAAAGGCAGAAAATTGTTTTTTCATCTTCCATTTTTTGCTAGCACATTGAAGGATCAAAAGAGGTGATAGGGAAACATCCTTGGAGCTTGGAACACTTGAAGACTTGAAGCTTCTCTCCATCTTCTTGCTTGGACGAAACTTCCACCTTGGAGACTCAAGGATCCTCTTCATCATTTTCGTCACAAAGCTTAGTAAGTATGATTCCGCCATGCTTCAAGCTTTGCATGTATGTTATTTGTATTTCTATGGCTTAATCTTTCTTTGGGACTAATTATAGAAACCAACATCGACAATGGTATCATGGAGCCATGTTTAAGCATGAAATACATTAGGGTTAATTTGGGGAAATTGATTGAAGCATGTTCTTGTGAAATTGGATGCTAAAGTATGCTTATATGTATGTTATATGATATATTACATGATCAATTTTAAGAAAAATGCATTGGATGATTTTTCCCCAAAGTGGTTGTCTTGGCCGAATGTGGAGGTGCTTCCATTGGTTTGGTATTTTTCATGCACAAGTTTATTTGATGACTTAAGCATGATTATATGTATGATATATGATATAATACATGATCAATTTTGAGAAAAATGCATTGGATAATTTTTTCCCAAAAATTGATGCCTTGGCCGAATGTGTAGGTCATTTTACTGGTTTGGTTTTTTGCATGCACAAGTTCATTAGATGATTTGAGTATGCTTAAATGTATGTAATATGATGTATTACATGATCAATTTTGAGAAAAATGCATTGGATGAATTTTTAACCAAAATTGTTGATTGACCGAAAATGGAGATCCTTTCACTTAATGGATTTTTTGCTTTCAAGTTCATTAGATGACTTAAAATCAATACGGATGTAGATTAGTGATTCAATGGATTGAAAAACAATCGAACCGCAAAAATCCCTCTTGGCCGAATACAACATGACCATGTTAAAGGACTTGATTTTTTTTCAAATAAATGTTAGACAA
>SKCR01001989.1:0-14221 GCA_019454045.1 Zanthoxylum bungeanum | reverse complement strand
AACGTTCACGCTTGACGTTTGGCATATGGAGCTGCTCTCGAGTGAGGGGCTCAAGAATGGAAGCTGGAAGTATGAGCTCATTGGATTTCATAAAATTGAAAACAACGTTGGATTGCTCACAAACCTATTAATCCAGTTTGTAAGAAGAATAATCCAGTTTTCAAATGATTGGAAGGATTGTTCAATGTCAGCCTGTGGACGCGGACACGCCAATCTACTAAATCGTATCCATTTACAACAAGTTGTCATCACAGAGTTGCTATAAACAAAAATTTCACACATAATAAAGGTATAATTTACGCAATACGTGAAGAAAATGATAAAACTTAGGACTGGATATATTTCTTCTCTAGTCTTGTAAAAGAGAGTTTGTATTTTTCTTTAAACAAATGGTACTCTTGACTTTACATCGGGTTGTTTAGTAAAGGGATTCTATTCTGTAGACATCCATAAGTTCTGCCCCATCCCTGGAATCAAGGTCATTCCATAATCATAACGAGTATGTTAGACCTCTGCCTTTTTCCCTTTGTTACTAAGCCCATGCGCTCGATCGCATCATGCATACAAAGAATAAAGACAATAATATCAAACTTAGTATGCCCGATTGGACATATCTTACATCCAACCGAACACACATCAACCGGCGCGGCAAAGCATCGTGGTAAAGGATTTTAACCCCTCCAAATAGGGGACCTTTAATCCGACTTACTAAGCCCATGCGCTCGATTGCGTCATGCATAAACAAGTAACATGCGGAATTCAAATGACGAAAAATAAATAAATCAAAGCAATATAAAACAAAAGAAGGTGTTGTTTACTCAAGCGGTACGTGGAGTTGTATCCCGAGTACAGATCATACTACCGTCCATTCGGAATCGGCTATGAAATTTATGTCCGGGTTTCCATCCGATATACCGCGAGAGTTGACACATCTTTCATTTTATTCCAAGGCCACAACATACAATATTTCGTAATACATGCATATTTATCTACTCAAGGGCCACAACATGCATTTCAACATAACAATCATGCGAACAATACTCAATAAATAATAAAAATAAAACAGAAAACAGAAAACGAATGTGGAAAATACCCTCAGGTCTAACCTTTTTTGCCGACTTTCGGACTCGCGTTTCACGGCGTCGGAAGGGCTATCGCTCCGCAACTCTTCCGGTTCACTGGTTTAGCGTCTTAGCTCACTGTTTTGCTGTTTTGCTTGCCGTTTTACCTTCGTTTTGCTGCTGTTTTCTTGTTGTTTCTTCAGTCACTATTTTTGCGGTTAAAGGCCACTGTTTTTGCGGTTTTAAGAGGCTGCTATTTGTGGTTGTTTAAGGGGTTTTCTGGACAGTTTTTAGGGTGCAGTTTGGGACTGTTTTGGGCAGTTTTATGGGCAAATTTTGGGGTGATAGGTGGCAGTTCAGAGTGTTTATGGAGGCTAATATGTGGCAGTGCAAGAGAGAGAGTTAGCTACGGTTCCTTACTGCTTTTTGTGGCGTGAGTAATGAGGCAGTGGCGTGCAGGTTTTGGGCTGATGAAGGTATGTGGGCAGTTGTCTAAGCGTGGGGCTGTGGGCTGATGAAGGTGTGAAGGCAGGCGCTTTGTGGCATTAAGCTAGGTGGCCTTTGCTGGCTACGAGTGGCGAGAGAGTTGGTAGGGGAGCAGGTGGCGTTGTTTTGGGTTGAAGGCTAGGACGTGTTGATTAGGTGCGTGGCTGCTTAAAGTCTTTTGCTGGTTTTTGTGCTAGTGGAGGCTGCGTGAGGCTGAATGGCTTTGTGATATGCTGAGGGACGTTTGTGACTTTGGCGTGAAGATTATGAGTGTGAGCTAGGGGCTGCTTGCTTTGTTCTTGTTATATTTTTTTTGTGTCACTGCCGTGTGTGGTGAGTGATGAGAGAGGTGAGGTTTGTATTATTTGGTTGTGGCCGTGTGTCTCTAGCTCCCTAGGGTTTAGTTTTGTGTTATTTTTATAGTGAGAGGGTAGGGTTTGCATGGATAAGGATTTGTAATATCTAATTAGTGTCACAAAAGGAAAATATATATTTGATTGGGGGACAAATTTTGGTGAATTAGGAATGTTGAATATTTGATTGGTGCTAATTATGCATTTAATTTGTTAGATTAGGAAGTCAATATTTTTAATTGGTTATGATTGATTTTAATTAAGCATAATATTTCTTTATTTAGTATATAATATTTTAAGTTAGGAAGTTACAATATTTTAATTTGATATAATTATATTTTATGTCTTATTTAATTTGGTATATCAATTAATTAATATTTTATTTAATTTAGATTTATTTTAATTAGTTTAATTTAATTAGCTTTTAATTTGATTTAATTATTTAATTTAATTGGTTTAATTTAATTTTGTGACATGTATTTAAATGTTTAATATTTTTGGATTGGGCTTGGGTGAGATGGGCTTGGATTTATGCATGAGGGCTAGATGTGGGGTTTTTGGGCCAAGTTAAGTGTTTTGCGGTTTTTTAGGCTAAAGGTGCTTTAAAACGGAGGTCCACCAGCGAGCCCGAAGCTAAACAAGCGAGTCAAATTCGACAAAGTACTGATTTCCATCTTTTTCCTTCCGACGTCCGTTTCCCGCAGCTTCCGCGACTTAAAAGGTAGTGCCTCCAATGAGACTCATCATCGGGATTTATATGCAAAAATGCAGTGCCTACAGCCCCGAGGAAGTTCGAAGCCTGAAGATGGGTAGAATGGGTCTTTACTGTTAACAAAGTGGGAGTCCAAAGTCTTCATGAGGATAAGAGGATTCTGAGCTCGAGGCATGTGATAACTTGACAGAACCAATTGAAGGATAAGTTGGGATACCGACCCGGCCTAATGGGAAAGTATCAGAGCCGTCAAAAGTAAGCGAGATTGCCTTTTCAACTTATGACTTAAGCTACAAGCCGTCGTATTCATCTTCATCGTCGTACTCTTCCTCATCTTGATCATCATACTCCACACCGTCAACTATGAAGTGATCGCCCACTTCCTTCTCTTTTTCCCCCTTTTGGGGGATCATATGATTTGTTTCTCGTTGATGATAGTATATTTGCTGTTATGCAGGGATTAATTTTGCATTGGAACACGAAAATAATTAATACTCGTTTTGGTAATCTCTTTCCATTATAATTCTCAAGTCTATATATTATTTTTTAATTTGAAACCAACTCTGATGATGGACACCAACCAAGTCCAACTCTGAAGTAACATCATTTTGGGATCATTGTACTTCAAAATGTAAAGAACTCCCAAGATTCAAATACAATCTGGTATGCACTAATTCCAAACTCCAGAAAGGTTTGTATTCCAGATGGACAAAAAATACCGGAAACAATCCAATCTCAACCATCAGAACACCAGAGCATTCCTAACGACACCGGAATACCCTAGAACACCCCATAAGTTCCGGAACCGTTTCAAGCACCAACTTCAACACCACCTCCGTAGAAAGAAAAGCCATCAAAGAAGAAGCAAAGTTAAACATGTAAAAAGAAATAAACTAAAAAGAATCACAAGGAAAAGAAGAAGAAAGAAGAGCCATCAATCTCTCTCGAGCTTTAAACACAAAAGGTTAGGGAAAGAACATTGAGACCACGGATTTTGAAGCATGATTTAAAAGAATAACAGTCTCACATTTGTATGAAAGACGGTCACAGTCGTATGGCGGACATGGTGAGTCAACATTATCGCCTTTCAAGCATGTTTAAATGCAGAATTATTGGATAAAAATGACATAGCAGTCATGTACGCTATACAAAAGAAATAACTTGATACTTTAATAAAACTTCACAATACCAGCCATCCAAACTCCAACTTTAATGTTGGCCAACTTACAGAATCCAAAAGCTGCTAACATCTGTTGGATAGTTTTTTCATTTGAACTGCAAGATAGTTAACTGTACTTGTCATGAATGCTTCTTGTGAATCGAAAAGGAACACAATTTCTTCCCATCTGATTGGTCAATTGAAAAATTTGTTAGTCCGTAAATGTACTTAGATAAATGTTCTTTTAAATTTATTGTTATAATGAAAAAGAAAGGAAAATAAAGAAACAAATAACTACAAATTGCTTTGTAATTTTCCCGATATTTGTAGAAGTGACTTCTGGCTGCAAAAGCATTAACCGAAGTGAGTTTAATCATATAAAAACATTAATGATATATAATTAAATTTACATATATATATATTAAGGAAGAAGTGCAGTTGGACTTCTTGTGGGTGTAGTGGTGAACCTAAAGCCCGACTTATTTAAGTTGCCATTGCTAAGTATCCTTTTTTGGATGTTCTTACCACATTACTTGATCCAAGTCTCAAACTTACAATATAAGAGTGGGGGTATTGTGTTTTCCTTCTAGGATTCTGAACTTTTTTAAGCTATTCATTTAACAATAATGAGTATTATGTCAATAAGTTTTTGGATCATCAATCAACCATTCCTCATGATCGCATGGAGAACTTAATGGTTTATTGCTAAAATGAGAAATTCATATCATTGTTTTTAACAAATTCTCAATTCTAAAATATTTTATTTACGCATCAATATTCCACAATAATAAGTTACAGCACCATGGTTCTATTAAATTTAGTACTCATAGGTTCTTTCAGCTCATTAGGTCTTCCTTTATTTTAGCTTATAAACTAAGTTCTTTCATCACTGTAGGAATGAGGTAACCCTTAGGAGAATGATTTTTACTTCTACATTAAATCATATTCTCCCGTTGATATGGATGTGTGGGTAAACCAGAGCTCGAACAAAGCTTCAGCCACGTTCACCTTTTCACCTAGTTTTGAAAAATTTTAAATCAGGGACTTCATAGAAAGAAAATAAATAAATGGAGGACAAGGTAATAAATAGAAAATAAAAAGGATGGCAAACTAGTAAATAGAAAATAGAGAAATGATTTGGAACTTAACTGTTGTTTGGCAGCTGGGAGAATATAGGAACCGAAAATTGCACTCTTAGTGAATTTTATATTCTCCGTTGAAGTGGTTTACTAATAAAAAAGAACAAAAAAGGACCTCTTATTACTCCACCTCTTGCGCCACAGCACAAGAACTCCGATCTTTGGACAAATGTAGCTCGGTTTTTGGACGTAAAATCTCAGGTGAAGTTTTCCTTAACCAATTGGTGGGTTTGATACGTGATTGTCAATGTTATGCAGTATAAGTGGGAGACTAGGTGTTTGCGGCTTTTTAAGGTTCCCGCACGACATTTATGGTACAATTGGGCTAAACTTTACTCTATTTTTAAAGGTATTCATTTAACTCTTCTGGTTGCCTTAATATATATATGTCAATTTAGTTATATATAAATACTGTCTTTATATGGTTAAACTCACTTCGATTAATGCTTTTGCAGCCGGAAGTCACTAATACAAATATCGGGAAAAGGACAAAGCAATTTGTAGTTATTCGTTTCTTTATTTTTTTCTTTCTTTTTCATTACAATAATAAATTTAAAAGCACATTTATCTAAGCACATATGCAAATTAACAAAATTTTTATCTGGACCAATCAGATGGGAAGAGAATTATTGTATTCTTTTTCACAAGAATCATTCCTGACAAGTACAGTTAACTATCTTGTGAACCAAAGGAAAGAAACTATCCAATAGACGTTAGCAGCTTTTGGATTCTGCAAGTTGGCCAACATTGAAGTTGGAGTTTGGATGACTGGTATTGTGAAGTTTTATTAAGTATCAAGTTATTTCTTTTGTATAGCGTACATAATTGCTATATTATTTTTATCCACTAATTCTGCATTTACACATGATAGAAAGGCGAGAATGTCGCTCACCATGTTTGCTATACAACTGTGACAGTCTATCATAAGTGATTTTGTTATTCTTTTTAATCATGCTTCAAAATTTGTGGCCTCAATGTTCTTTCCCTAACCTTTTGTGTTTAAAGCTCGAGAGACATTGAAAACTTTTTTTTTACCTTGTGATTCTTTTTAGTTTTGTTGACGGCAGATTTTGGTCTCAGGGTAATATGGGAATATCACTCCCGAGGTAATCCTCCTTCAATAGTGAATTTGTTTGGTTATGGGGGAAACCAAAGGCAAACTTAGCAGAAGGTAGATAATGCGCCAATCAAACAAGGAGTTTTAACGTGGTTCGGTGGATTTTTATCCGACCTACGTCCACGGACACAAACAGGACTATTCTTTTATTGCTGAAACTTGTATCTCTTGTGCTTTACAAGTTTTAGCACAATGAGATTGATCTTGATTCTCATGCCACTTACACATGCTCTACCCTTTTATTTATAATAGTGAAGAAATCAAATTCCTTCTAGTATGAGGATTCCTAGTTGAAAACATTTTCCTGTTCCCACAAGGATTCCTTAATCGAATCTACCTTTTTCCTTTTTCCTTCTAGGACATTGTCTTCATCAGTATCTCTTATGAAGGTGGGATTGTCTTCTTATCCGTAAGGATAGGGTGCCATTTTCCGGGACATGTCTTGCTGTATGGTCGGTCTTCATGAGGTCGGTCATGATGGTCCTTTGAACTGAGAATGCTTCCGCTGATCTGATAACGCTCGGTTATTTACACCAAAGTGCTCGGCTACCGATCATAAAGAGATCGGTCTGTAACCATAATGTGCTCGGCCTCTTATTGCGAAGTGCTTGGGCCCTTGCTGCTGGCTTTTCATGGGTCGAGTCGGTATTAATGATCTCGCCCAAGAAGAGAATTACCCTTTTACCCTTGTCGTGTTGTTTTAAATACCATAGTGCCTGAAAACACCATCAACAAGTTTATTTCTTTTTACATGTTTAATTTTTGCTTCTTCATCAATAACTTTTCTTTCTACAAAAGTGTTGTTGGAGTTGGTGCTTGAAACGGTTCCGGAACCTGTGGGGTGTTCAGGGTATTCTGGAGTGATCTGGTGTACTTAGGAATGCTCCGGTGTTCTGATAGTTGAGATCAAAGTGCTTTTGATAATTCTTGTCCATCCAGAATCAAACATTTCTGGAGTTCAAAATTAGTGCATACCAAATTGTATTTGAATCTTGAGAGTTCTTTACATTCTGAAGTACAATGATCCCAAAATGATGTTGCTTCGGAGCAACTTCACTCCGGAATCTCAATGAGGTCGTTCTAGTTCATCTTAGTGTTTCTGGAAATCTTATAGATTTCGAAGTAGTATGACTTTAGAATTGGACTCGTGTGGTGTTCGGGGTTGTTATCCTCGGAGTTGGTTTCAAATTAAAAAAGAAATGTGTAGACTTGAGAATTATAATGGAAAGACATTACCAAAACGAGTATTAATTATGGCTATCTGGTGACTTTTGTTGGTAACTTGGGTCATGATCTATCAGGCATGATTAGCAGCATGACGAATTGATACGCTAAATGCATGAGCTATTAATCTATTCATGAGTTGAGGACTATACATGAACTAAATGTAGCTGAATATCTAAACTGGCATATATTGTGAGTATCTAAACTGAGCTAGATGATCTAATATAGGAATTAAGCATTGTTTTAAAAAACGTTTCGAGGCGGCCGCCTCGGCCCGCCTCGAACCGCCTCGCGGAGTTGCCGCACTGAGGCGGCCGCATAATACGGCAAATGGCAATTTTCCGCCTTTGGCCGCCTGAGGCGGCCGCCTCAGGCCGCCTCAGGCAGACTCGGCGTGAGGCGGCCTGAGGCGGCCGCCTCACGCTTTGAACCTTTTTTTTTTTAAATTTTTTTCATTAAAACGACGACGTTTTGGCTTCTGTATATATTAAAAAAAAACCCTAAAACTATCATAAAATCATTCAGTTTCTCGGTTTCCTTCTCAACATCGACATATTCTCACTTTCTCAGCCTGTCGTCGTCGTCTTCAGTCTCAGCTTCTCAGTTCTCGTCGTCGAATACTGTTTTTCTGGATATGCATGAATTTTATTTTTCTGAATACTGTTTTTTGTAATGAATTCATAGTATGTTTAGGGATTAGTTATCAATATTTTGTTGAACATATTATGAATTATGAAGTAGTTAATGTATTTTCAATCAGTTATCAATAGTTTTTTGAACATACTATGAATTATGAAGAAATGAATATGTTTTGAATTATTTTTCCAATTTACGATCGAGGCGCCCGCCTCACCGCCTCGAGGAGGTCCGCCTCACGCCTCAATGGCCGGCCGCCTCAAGGCGCCGCACCGTATTTTAAAACATTGGAATTAAGACACAACGCAAATTTCTGAAGTGAAAGAAATACGTGAACAAGGTCCAATAAACTTCAGAGACTACAAACATAAACAAAGCATGTACTAAAGGAAATAAATTCATAACTCAACTAGAAATTTCAAGAGGCATCATGAACTGAGAATACTAAACGAATATAAGAATTGAATAGAAAGCCAAATAAATATAAACTGAAACTGAAGCGAGAAAGGGAAGACATCCACTCACAGACTGACGCTCCATCGCTAGCGTGCTGGAATGCTACTGAGGGATTTCCTGCAAGATGCTAACTGAACCTGTATTCAAATATGGTTAGCATACTTGAGCTAAGGATACGAAGCTTGATTCATGGATGCATGAACATGCTACTTAACTGATTGTGCTGCTAGTTCTACATGACATGCTAATGCTAATGCTGATGGGACATTTCGGCGTAGTAGCTGATATAACCACTTGAAATGCCCAATGCTAACTATCTATGAATGCCCAAATCTGGCCTTATCATAATGGCCTAACCATTTGGCCTAAACATACTCATCAACACATATAACATTCCGTACCATAGTCAAATTAAACTTAGTTTCGTTAATTAACCCAAAACTAAAGCGTGCGCACACTCTAAAGTGTTTATTGACATTACTTAATATATTTCTTAAGCTTATCATCAAGTTCATTATAACTCATTTTCATGCTCATCATCTTGCCACACATACATACTTTAACAAACTAAATATCAAGCTTTAACATTACAAGCATAATTAATCAAAAACACACACACTATTATTATCATCACAAGGCATTTTTATTCAAACAGATATGTACAAGGATATTTTTTATTTCAGTAACGAAATCATCATTATCAACATTGTTATCGCCGGTCTCACCAAACTTTACCTAGTTTTTTTTTTTTCCACAGTCAGTAAAATAGAACTATCAGTTTTGCTTCATTTATACAAAATACATTACAAGGGAAAAAAGAAAAAGAAAGTAAAACCTCTGTAAGTAGATCTGAGGCAGAATCTCTTCCAATTATTCCAGTTGTGGATGAAACTATGATCGGAATTTGGGATCCAAAAAACTCCATGAGCTGCATTAAATTCATAAATTTAACATTTAAAGAAAAAGAAATAAATCAGATTTAAAATAATTGATGACTAGTAGTCTAGTACCCGATTGAAAGTCTCCTACAGATCATATGATTTATGAGCATGTGCAAGTACAAATTGAGTCCTAATAGATTTCTCGAGAGCCTTATCCAAAACCTCCCTCAATGCATCCTAAATCCAACAGCATGGATAGTTACTACATGAACAGCTCAATTAAAGAATTCTATAAAATTTATGTCTTCTATCAAATAATAGAGTACCTCTTTACTTGGGTTCATAGAAAAGCAAGTAGAAAATATTGGATGAAATAGAATCTAATTGCATATGCCATTCCAATACTTGCTTACACATGCTGCGCGAGCAACATCCCTCCCATTCAATCGACTAAATACATTATTGATTGCTTCTTTATCAGGTTTTTCGAAAGCGTTCCGATTTTCTTCTATTCCTTCACTTTTTTTTTCCTTTTTAGTTGTATCTGCCAAAACAACAACAACAATAATAATAATAATGACATCGTGGAAAATTATTCAAAGCATAACTAGAAATCGATTTAGTCATTATGTAGATTCTTAATAATAGTTAGAGTTTCAGATGATTGATGATTAAGCCTCGTTTGGCTTGAGAGAAAATTAACAGAGAAAACAATCGCAGAGGAAAGGAAAATATTTCAATTCAATATCTTTTATATTAAGGTACACGTGTCAATTGCAAGGCTACTAGATATAAAATTGGCGGGAAAGTTTGTCAAGGGTGTGTAAAGAAAGCACAGTTGTGCTAGTCCAAGTCATCAATCCTTGTGAAACAAATCTCAGCCTTTGATCTCAAATCCCTGCTTATTCATTGGTTCAACAGAAAATTTAGTGAAGTGCCGGTTTTAGCCTCACTTGAGTTTCAAAACGGGGATGACTACATTACAGATCTGCCCCCATTAGATTCATTTTAACTAGATCCAACTCCAAAGGTTATGATTTAATTAAATATTAAATAAATAAAAAGTTTATGTTACTGGCAATTACGGCTGTTACCCTGTTGGTCTCATGCCGAGGTAAAAATATCTTCTGATCGAAAAATTTAATGTATTATTAGTGGTAAAAAATTATGAGTTTGTTGTAAAAAATTTCATATTAATCTTCATTAAATACCATATTATTCATTGTTATATTAACCACTTACATATTTACTAATAATTTTAATATTTTAAGCAGTTAATATATGTTATAAACTTATCCAATGATAAACTATTTGTTGACGGGTGATTTTCGTCTCAAGGGCAATATCAGGATAATGCTCCCGGGACAATCCTCCTTCAACTATGAATTTGTTTGGTTATGGGGGACCAAAAGCAAACTTTGGCAAAAAAGCAAATCAAACACACAAATCGACAAAGAGTTTACGTGTTTCAGCGGAATGAATCCGGCCTACCTCAACGGGCACAAAATGAGTGGGGGTGTTTTATTACTGGAACGAGCTCGGCCGACCTGTTTTGGGGGCAGGTCAAAGGTAAACCGAGCTGTTTATGTTGTACTACTCTTTATAAAATAGTTCTCTTTCTGTGAGATTTTTGTTAACCAACTATCCAATTTAATATCCCCAAAAAATATCTCTCTGTCAAAATGTGTTTCCCATCCCCTTTTATACTAAGGAATACGTAACATTGTTCATATGCTTCCGTGATGTCACCCATGTGGATCTCTGACTGATTGATGGGCCTCATGTCCCAAAACAACTTGGTCGAAAGCAAACCTAATCTCAGGTTACTCAGCCGAAAGTAAACCTACTCCATCTGTCAGATTGTCACATCATCTTATCTTACACACTACCCCACATGATAATAATGATGCTAACCTTGAAAGAATAAAGCGGTGATACATGTTCTAAGGAAGAGTCTAGAATACCCTGATCACACATCGGTCTCCAAGAGGTCGGTCAAAATGGTCTTCTGAACTGTGAATCCTGTTATCGAACTGACAATGTCCGAGCCATCGGACTAATGTGGTCGGTCTTGGGCCAACAAGGGGTCGGCAGTCGGTATTCGAACACACCATATCCTATGGTCGGTAAGACCTTGAAGATCGGGGCTGGTACTTAGTGCTCGGTCGAGAGAAAGTCAACCCTTACGGAAGCTGGTCCTCCTGATGAGGAAAATGCCATTTCTGCCCTCGCCGCACAGTTCAAATGCCTTGGTGTCAAAAATTACAATCAACATATGTCCTCTAGTTCTCGGTTCCAACGAGTGTGTGAGTTGGTGCCGGGAACTACAAAAATCTGAAGTGTGACATCAGCTAGTGGTCGGTCACTGGATCACAGCGCGAAAACAACTTCGGCCTCAGTGTCCTCGGCCAATAAGGATGAGACAATCAAAATTCTTTAGCAATCGACGGGCGAGGCCCTTAAACCGAATGAACCCCTCCGGAATGCTTCTGCCTAGATCAGGAAGAATGCCGAAACGGCCAAGAATAGTATGGAGGCTGGAAAAAATGAAGGTCGCATTGGAGGGCGAGCTGGAGAGTGCCCAGCTCAAGGGAATCGGGTACTGTGCTGAGATTGTTTCAATTCTGATGTCCGAGGTTAACATGAAAACAATCCATGTGGTCATCCGTTTCTGCAAAGGAGAACTTTCTGTGGAAGAGGCCCGAGAATTACTTGCCCTCCCATAGGAGGAAGTCCAGGACCCCGAGCCTATTTCAACCGTGCTCATGCCCCCAGCCCTTAAGGTGATCCAACCTGAGGCTCTCATTCCTAGCCTTGAAATGTCCGAGGCCGAAACTGGAACCCCTCTTGCCTCCCAAATAGAAAAAACCGACGTGCCTCATGCCGAGCTTGTATCAGCTACCTTGTCTTCTGGATCTTACCAGGAATGAGCAGCTGTCCCTACGCGGGCTTAAATGTCTTCTTTCTCACTCCCTATACTTGGTTTACTTTGTCTTCAGATTTACCAACTTGCTCTTCCAAATCTTAATGTGATATTGTATTCGACCAATTCGAGTCCATCCCAAAATTGACAGGCTATCCCCGAGCCGAAACCAAATGCATTTGGTGGGACGTAACCGACCCCGAGCTGAGAAAAACACTTGGCTCTGGGGGAATGTTACGTCCCCAGACCAATGATATTGACTTGGTGGGACGTAACCCGACCCCGAGCTGAGAAGAACACTTGGCTCTCGGGGAATGTTACGTCCCCAGACCAATGAGAATGACTTGGTGGGACCTAACCCGACCCCGAGTTGAGAGGAACACTTTGCTCTGGGGGAATGTTAGGTCCCCAGACCAATGAGATTGACTCTGTGGGACGTAACCCGACCCCGAGTTGAGAAGAACACTTGACTCTGGGGGAATGTTACGTCCCCAGACCAATGAGATTGACTCGGTGGGACGTAACCCGACCCCGAGTCGTCGTAACAATAGGGCCTCGGCGGAATGAATCCAGCCCCGAGCCGAAATAACCATAAGGTCTCGGCGGAACGAATCCGGCCCCGAGCCGATGGAGTATAATAATCTCGGCGGAACGAATCCAGCCCCGAGTTGGTGGAATATTTAAGACTTACACGAGGGAAGATATTCAACCTCTGAGGCTCTGCGGATCCTGGCGCGGGTGTCCCCTTGCAAGTCATCAGCGAAAACAAAATACGGAGCAAAGTAAAGTTAACAAAATGGAGGTGACTTAGCACATACTCCACACAAATTCAAAAAGTAGAAATAACAACTTGGGTGTTCCGAGGCACCGTCCTGCTCGGTGTCCCCAAAAATATAATTCTGAACCTTACAATTCAGCGTCCCGGCAAACCAGGATATGGATTGGTGAGCGGCCGAGACCCTAAGGGCAAAAACCTCCTCATGTTGGGCGGCTCTAGAGCCTGCACACGCCACGAGGACAGAAGCCTCTCCGTGCCATGCTTCTCCTGATCCGAGTGGTCAAACTAAACCCACGGGGTAAAAAAAACTCCCCGCAATCGCCTCCCCTAAACCGGTTAGGCAGATTGCTTCATTAGGGAAAAGCCTCCCCACGGTCGCCATCCCGGGGTGGTACTGCTGACTCGGTTAGGCAAATTGCTTCATGGGGGAAAAAACCTCCCCACGGTCTCCATCCCGAGGTGATACTGCTGACTCGGTTAGGCAGATTGCTTCATGGGGAAAAAAACCTCCCCACGGTCGCCATCCCGAGGTGATACTCCTAACTCGGTTAGACAAATTGCTTCATAGGGGAAAAAACCTCCCCACGGTCGCCATCCCGAGGTTTTCCACAAAAATGCGAGTCATTGGGTAATAACACTCCAGCCTCGGGGTTTGATAATGACACCCGTGATTGGCGTACCGCGAGGGGTTCGCGCTTTTCCAGCATGCACTCCATCTCTTGACGCGTTCTGGATCCTCACAAATGAGATGAGCCAGGTCGGAAAACTTCCACCCGGGGGTTTGATAATGACACATGTGATTGGCGTGCCACGGGCTTGGCGTCCTTCCCGACCACAGGTCATCCCTTCGCATCGAGCACGTCCCCAGGATATTGAACATAGCTTTCGCAATTAATTAAAAAACAAGCAAAGTGGACATGTTTCTTAATTCAAAAGAGAAAGTTTCATTCATATTCATGGGACCTACTGTAATTCTTATAACTCTCTGTGGGTCATCCCGAGAGAGGCTTTATAATAAGTTTCTGGTTCTTGTCTTGCAGTCCGACGCATCTTCTAGTCTGAACTTGATTCCGAAATTTCTGATCAAGTTGATAAGATCCCCTTCCTCTTTCCATTCTGACCAACTTCCGCCCGTTTCCTTTCCCTTTCATCCAGTCTTCCCTTCATTTTCCCAAACCACTCTGCTGATGAACTCTTCGACGACCCATGGCTTCCGCCTTCCGCCATCGTCTCACTATACAATTTGCTTTTTATTCATTCCCCACAGACGGCGCCAACTATTGACAGGTGATTTTC
>SKCR01001988.1:0-14330 GCA_019454045.1 Zanthoxylum bungeanum | reverse complement strand
AGCCCTAGCACGTGATTATCCGATACTGGGCCGATATACACAATACTACGGTATACTACGCTTGATAAAGATCTATATATTCCTGTAAGAATATTTCTGGAGAATTGGGTAGGCATGACGTTTTGCTAGAGGCTAACCTTGTTGTAAGTCGATATAAACGTAGTACGAGGTACTTACGTGTTCGGACAGTCCGACGATCGTATTTACTACCAACATATCCGGAGATCTCATGGGTCGGTTCCTGAAGATTCACGATGACGTATTACTCGCACTTTGATTACTCTGGGATTAATTAGAAGAGAGAGATAGAATTAATCTGGGATTAATTCGATGAGAGAGAATTAATCTGGGATTAATTACGGAGATATTTTATCTCGGATAAAATATCGTTAAAGAGAGAGAACGATTAATTTGGAATTAATCGATAAAATTAATATATTTGATATATTAATCGAAATTGGATTTCGACGCGGAATTAAAATTAGATTTAATTCGGGCGAACGAATTAATTTAGAATTAATTCGTTAGCGACGTGAATAGTGAATTCGCTAGGCGTAATCACTTAATTACGACGCGACGGAAAATTCGTTAATTTGGAATTAGCGAACCCGAGCCCGAGAGTGATTGCGAGCGCATTCGCATTTCGAATTCGAGCGCGGCACGCGAGTCACATCAAGCGTCAAATCGCTAGTCGCGTCAATCGTCAAATTAATTGTCACTTTGAGTGATGTGACTTGACAATATGTCACTTTATTAAAGTGAATAGATGTGATGTGACTTAAAGTTAAAAGTTGAAATGATGAAAAGCTTTATTGTTTTTAACTTTTGACTTTTGAATTAAAAAGGTAAGATATATATGTTTTATTTTAATTTACTTGGTAAATGAAATAAAAAATATATATATTAAAACCTTTTTTCTCTCTCTCACATGCAGTACACGGTTTCTCTCATCTCCCTCTCTTTTTCTTCTTCATCTCCTTCACGCATGGTGCGATTTTTTCTCCTTTTGTTCTGGTTTGACCGAGCATTTGAGAAGCAAAAGAAGAATACAAGTGCTAGCACACACCTTGAGTGATACATAGGTGATAGGGAAGTGATTCCGTGAGCATGGAAGCTTGAAGCTTTGAGCTTCAATGGAGCTCATCAATGGCCGAACATGGAGGAAGCCGAACCAGCCCCACAGTGCGTCCACAGCAGTTCACAGAAGCCATTGCCGAGCTTGGAGGGAGGCAAAATCGCACCTTGTTCTTCATTTCATCAAAACCGTTCAATGTGAGTTATGTTTCCGCCTTACTCCTTTGTTGTGTTCATACTCGGTTTTTATGCTTGATTTGTTGATCTTTGGGACTTGATTGAAATCCAACAACAATCTCCCACTTACACTAGAGCAAATGAGATATTTCGCATAATCCTAGACCTTCTAGGTGACCTTTAAATACTTTAGCCATCAAGGTCTTTGTAAATAGATCAGCCAAATTGTGTGCAGAATAATGTCTGCATCATCTCTTTAAAGAGATGATATTTCCTCTCTATATGCTTCCCTATATTTTGGCTTCTCGATTCTTTGGAATTTTAACATTGCACCACTATTATCATAATAAAGTGTAAGTGATATATCCATATCTGGAACTACTTCCAGATCTCACAAGGATTTATGGAGCCATACTGCTTCATTGTCTGTTTCACAAGCTGCTACATACTTAGCCTCCATGGTGGAGTTCACAATACCATATTGTATTATAATCCTCCATAATATGGCTCCACCAACTAGGGTGAATAATGACTGGGATGTTGATCTATCATAATCTACATCCAACTAAAAAACAGAATCTGTATGTCCTCTAAGGATCATATCCCCTTCAGGATATACAAGCATATAGTCTCTCGTTCTCTTGAGAATATGCTTTATAGTCACCAACTGATCTAATCATGGGTTAGACTGAAAACCACTGAGTGCTCCCACTGTATAATTGATTTCCAGTCTCATGCATAACATACATGAGACTTACAATAGTATATGCATGTGAGATATGTCTCATCTCATCAATTGCTTGAGGTGTCTTAAGAAACCGTTCCTTCGACAGGTGAATTCTATGTTGAAGGGGTAAAGTACCTTTCTTGGAATTCAGCATCCAACATCGAACAACAATCTTGTCGATATATAATGCTTGAGACACAGCTAGCAATCATCTCTTGTGATCCCGAATAATCCAGATCCCAAGTACACAACTCGCATTTCCCAGATATTTTATTTGGAATTGGTTAGCTAGTCATAATTTTACTTCCGATAATACTTTTACACCATTCTCAATGAGTAAAATATTGTCGACGTATAATACAAGAAAAACCACATTTCCATAAATGACACACTTGTATATACAAGGCTCTCGATGTTTTGCTCAAAATCATAAGACTTGATCATCGCATCAAATCTTATTATCCAAGATCAAGATACTTGTTTCAGTACATAAATAAACATTTGCAGCTTGCAAACCTTTTGCTCTTGACCTTAAACAATGAATCTCTCTGGTTGCACCGTATTGATGCTCTCATCAAGACTAGCATTCAAGAATGGCATCTTGACGCCCATTTTCCATTTCTTATATTCACAATATGTGGCAATGGATAGAAGAGTGGGAATAGATTTAAGCATGGCTACTGGTGAAAAAGTCACCTCATAGTTGACTTTATTTTACTAGGTATAACCATATGCCATTAACCTAACTTTGAAGGTCTGTACTTTCCCATCTATTCAACTCTTCTTCTTATATGTCCACTGGAGCCTTTAGGTTTTATCCCATTAGGCTGGCCTATAAGGTCCCAGATTGAGTTGGAGTACACTGAATCTATCTCGAGATTTTTGGCTTTGAGCCATTCATTTTTATCAGGATCATCCATTGTACTACGATAGCTCAATAGATCATCTACATCATTATTGGAGGTGGCAACTATTGCCTCTCCAAACCCTAGATAACTATCAGGTTGTCACACAACCCTTCCAATACATCTAGGTGGTAGACTCTCATGATATTACTGCATCTGACACTCAGATGTCAAAAGTATTGTGTTATTATAATTGTCAACAACTGTTGTTGATCATACATTGGTCTAACCAGAAATTAACTCATCGAGTACCAATTTACTACGAGGTATGAATTCTCTCATATAGTCATCCTCAAGAAATACAAACAATTTGATCTTTTTTAGAATAAAAAAGAATTAATCAATAGTTTCACTGTCAACAGACATTGATCTCATCATGTCTAATAAGGTTTGGTTTCTCCTTTATGCAACACCATTCTAATATGGTGTTCCAAGTGTTATGAGTCAGGATACCATCTCATACTCAATTAAGAACACATCGAAGTCATTGTCGAGGTATCCTCTTTTATGATCTGATAGTAGAATTTTGGTAAATTTACCTAATCGGTTCTCAACCTTAGCACTATACTCCTTGAACTTTTCAAATGTACCTGATTTATGCTGCATTTGGTAAACATGTACATATCTAGAATAATCACCAAAAAATGTGACGAAATATTTATAATCACTCTTAGCCTTTTTTCCAATAAAAGGTTTACTAGTCATATTATCTTCTAAACTAGACTCATAGACTGGTAAGTTGTGGTCCAATATGGCCAAGTCTGAGATGCCACATATGTGTGTTATTGTGAGAAATCATTTGTGATTTAGTTTTAGGTTTTTCAACCTTAAACATCTCAGTATTGAGCAGTGAGTTATGTGTTAACAATGTTAACAAATAAAAGTTATGTGTTAACAATGTTAACACATAAAAGTTATGTCCTAGTTTCCTTTGCATATAGGTAATCCATTTTTTTTGAAATAATAACTATTATTATTAAATAAAATGGAAACCATCATGCAATAGTTTTGAAACGGAAATCAAATTTCTGCGACAAAATAGGAATAAATAATAATTTGTTTAAATTCAAATAACATTTATTTGAAGATTGAAAACTAATAACTCCACTACTTTTACTGAAACAACATTCCTTTTCCTAGCTCTCTTGGTAAAGTTACCTTCAGTAAGGTCTTTCCATGTATCAAGTAGATATAACCTTATCATTACTAGTGTTTCTTTCTTTTCTTTGCAGTATTGAAAGACACGACAACACTTGCCTCTCCACTAGGCTTACAAGGATCCATAAGTATGGACTCCAAAGAGGTGAGTATATATAGCAGTTATGTAAGGGGAAAATCAACTTGTTCACAACAAAGTTGCTCTTAAACTGCATGAGACTCTTCGAAAGTGATCCCATTATTGCAAAGCCAAGCAAACCCACAAAAGATTGAAATCGTTCCCAAGAAAGCCATGGCAGAACAAAATCAAAACTCTAAACCTCTGAAGAGCAAGCAATAGAAACCTAAAGTGCTAAGGGGGCACCACAAAAGGGTTAGCAAGCCTTTGATAAGCCAAAATCAATGAGAAAAGTTGAGGGTTACTCAAGTCTCAAGATAATATTGATTTTTATTAAAAGATGGATTTTCTTATTATGATGAATATTCCCCCTTTAAATAGGTGGCTAACCCTAATTCTACTAAAACATAATAAAACCTTAGAAAAATAAACCCAATAACACTTAAAATAGTTCAAATTTTCGTACATGGGCTTTATAACTTAATTAAAGTCCAGCCCAACACTTAAACATTACATAACCTTAAAAAAAATATAACACAAAAGCTGTAGGGACAACTTACATCCGCAATTGGACCATGAAGGATTCTGAATTAGAGTTTGCCGTAAACTACAAAGTTGTAGCTCCATGAGTCTTCTTTCCAATACAATTTTAATCACTAAAATCAGACATCGGATGGGAAAGTTACATAAAAAATACTAACACTTCGCTAATCCCGCCACTACTAATGCACCATTCGGGAATTAAGCCCAAAATCAATCAAGCCACCCCATGCAAGTCCTAGACCCATTCCAATCTTACCTTAGATATACTAAAGCCTTCATATAAAGTCGCATGTATGGACCAAACTCTAGAACCCAAGGAATCTTCCAAATCCACCAAAATGGCCCAAATACATCAATCTGACCAAGCCATGCAATCAGCCACAACTTCAAGTTAACCTGGCCCAAAAAACCGAGATCATTATGGATCACATCATTCTCCCTCTCTTGAAAAGGATTCGACCTCTGATCCGAACCCGGATCAGAGATAAAAATGACAAGATCAATGGGACGAAAATCCTGGAATAAAAGAAAATCACATGGAAAAAAATAGTTAAGGTTAGCAAAAGTCAATAAAGTGAATGACTGACTTGTTGTCAAAATTTTTCCACTCACAATCTCTCCATTGCTACTCTCATTCTTAACTCCACTTGCAACAGCAAAGAGATTCCCACCTGGATTCACATTTGAAATCTCATCTAAAACAAACGCAACATGCCTATGTCTCTTTCTCAAACAATCAACACTCTCATCCACGATCTGATCACACTCTACATATTGGGCCACATGTATTTTTTGCACATCATAACTCATGTCCTCACAACCAACATCAGATTGCTCCATATGCCATTCACCCTTAACAGTAATGTCAAGCACCTCATTGGCATCATGAACAACCAAATCATGATCACTAATGTTATCGCTCACATCAATATCATCACTATCAGCAACACCATCAACCACCTCACTTTTATTTATTGAAACATCAACATGTTTCATTTCATTACTCAAGGCTGCGTTTATATCATTCTCTACTTCACATTTTACAAATGTCTTTTTCTCTATCAACTCTGGAAGCTCTCTTAGTAACATTCTAAACTCAGCAATCACACTTTTCTTTTTAGCCAACTCTTCTTCACTCCTCTACATGTATAACTCTTCCTAATAGACCTCTTGTAGGGTTAAAAGAGCAAGCTTGTGTTGGACAATTATGACCCATATCATCACTATTTTGTACAGAACATGGTGTTGTTGTACAAATTAACTATGTGACCAAGGAAATTGCTCTTTTAACATTTTTAATTGGATTACCGGGATATATAAATGAAAAAATTCCATAAGATTAGTTCTGGATTAATAAGATATGTGACAATATTGATCCAATAAGGTTTAATCATTAAAATATCCCTAGTCGTAGTATTATCGAGATTGGACATCGATAATACAGAACAGACTAGTATTGCACTTGTGCGAGTTGTGGGAGCATAACATCATAGTTCTCATATATTTAAGTATTGGATACTTATGCAAGTGTGATATGAGGTTGTGTTTACCGATGGTACGGAAACAATTTCGCTCTGGATAGACCCTTCGGAATTCCATTGGTAGTATGACTATATGTCTATGGAAGTCCGAATCAGGGTAGGTGTATTTGGTATTAACCTGAGACTTACATTGGTAATACTTGCGACAATCAATATACTTTGGTTTTGGTCATCCAGGGCTTTAACAGGTTCTGTGTACGCCTCTTCGGGGTATATTAAGAATCGTAGTTGTGGGACACAGGAACTGGGCGATGCATGCTGTCCCAAGTTCGCGGCTTGTTCGGGAGTACGGAGTAGCCACGGGGGACTAAACCGGAGAATAATGGAGTCGCCACCCGGTGTGAACCTGGAAAATGAGATTTAAGGCCGCACTCACCCCTCGCAAGGGAAGACCTCAAACCGTTGGGTTCAGAATGATCCCTTACTTATGCCACTTGTAATGAAATGATTTATATAATAATTTAATCAGGCTTAAGTAACACTTATTTCCAAGAGTATCATGCTTCTAAATTCATATGTACAAAATAAAACTTACACCTAAATTTACATATGTTTCACATCTAAGATTGCATGCTTGAAAGTACATCAAAGTAGCGACGGACATACAACATTATTGGCATATTATATTCAAGAAAACACAAGCACACATACTAACCACACAAGCACACATGTGAGCACCTTCCCAAGTGGTACGTGGAATTGTATCCCAAGTACAGACCGTACTACCGTCCATTCGGAATCGGCTACGGAATTTATTTCTGGGTTTCCATCCGATATACCACAAGAAATAATACTCAAATGTTATCATGACCTAGGTATATGAATTGTAATATATTAAACACATTGTACTCATACATGTGGGGAATGCATATAAATGACACCAACACAATCTTGCTTAATACAGAGGGGAATCAGGTTCATCATACGTAGGGATAGCTACTAGGAAAACTATGTATGAATTCTGGGGAAAATGGACTCAGTTCAGTGGGTGCGCATTCTCGTAGCGTTTGAAAACGCGTTCGAACGGTAAACAAAAGGTTTGCGTTCGTATAGCGTTCGAGAACGCGTTCGAACGGAACCAGACTTGATGCATGATAAGACTAAGAAAGTGCGTACGCGTTCACGTAGCGTTTGAGAACACGTTCGAACGGTAAACAGAAGGTTCGCGTTCGTATAGCGTTCGAGAACGCGTTCGAACGGAACCAGACCTGATTCGTGATAAGACTAAGAAAGTGAGTGCGCGTTCGTGTAGCGTTCGAGAACACGTTCGAATGGTAAACAGAAGGTTCGCGTTCGTATAGCGTTCAAGAACACGTTCGAACGGAACTAGACCTGATGCGTGATAAGACTAAGAATGTGCGTGCGCATTCGGGTAGCGTTCGAGAACGCGTTCGAATGGTAAACAGAAGGTTCGCGTTCGTGTAGCGTTCGAGAACGCGTTTGAACGGAACCAGGCCTGATGCATCCAACACAAAGAATAAAGACAATAATGTCAAGCTCAGTATGTCCGATTGAACGTATCTTGCATTCAACCGAACACACATCAACCGGCGCGACAAAGCATCGTGGTAAAGGGCTTTAACCCCTCCCCATAGGGGATCTTTCATTGTACTTACTAAGCCCATGCGCTCGATTGAATCATGCATACAAAGAATTAAAAACAATAAGATCAAACTTAGTATACCCGATTGAACGTATCTTGCATTCAACCGAACACACATCAACCGGCGCGGCAAAGCATCGTGGTAAAGGGCTTTAACCCCTCCCCATAGGGGATCTTTCATTGCACTTACTAAGCCCATGCGCTCGATTGAATCATGCATACAAAGAATTTAAAGACAATACTATGAACTTAGTATGCCCGATTGAACGTATCTTGCATTCAACCGAACACACATCGACCGGCGCGGCAAATCATCATGGTAAAGGGTTTTAACCCCTCCAAATAGGGGACCTTTCATCGTACTTACTAAGCCCATGCGCTCGATTGAATCATGCATAAATAACCAACATGCAGAATTCAAGTAACGAAAAATAAATAAACCAAAGCAACACAAAACAAAAGAGGGTGCCGTTTACTCAAGCGGTACGTGGAGTTGTATCGCGAGTACAGATCATACTACCGTCCATTCGGAATCGGCTATGAAATTTATGTCCGGGTTTCCATCCGATATACCGCGAGAGTTGACACATCTCTCATTTTATTCCAAAGCCACAACATACAACATCTCGTAATTCATGCATATTTATCTACTCAAGGGCCACAACATGCATTTCAACATGACAATCATGCAAGCAATACTCAATAAATAATACAAATAAAACGGAAAACGAGTGTAGAAAATACCCTCAGGTCTAACCTTTTTTGCCAACTTTCAGGCTTGCGTTTCACGGAAGTCGGAATGGTACAGCTCCTCAACTTCTCCGGTTCACTGGTTTAGCATCCTAGCTCACTGTTTTGCTGTTTTGCCTGCTGTTCGGTCTCCGTTCTGCTACTATTCGGCCTCTGCTTTGCTGCTCACTATTCAGGTCACTTGTTTTGACATTTCAACGGACTGTTCCGAGTGTTTTTATGGGTTTTTAGTGTAGTCTTGTGTGATTATTTTAAGGATTATGAATGCAGTTTTTTATGTTACTGTTTTGATTATTTTGTTGCTGTTTTGGGGGTGTATTTTCGGTGATATGTGGGGAGTTTATGGAGGTGGTTTTCAGTGGTGGTTAGGGGCTGTATTGGTGGTTGTAATGGCTGTTAAAATTCGGTAATGGAGGGGATGGAGGATAGTGGTATTCTCGGCCAAAGAAGGAGAGATGAAGAGAAGGGTTTTGTTTGTGTTTCTTGCTATTGCCGTGAGTGGCTAGGGTTCTTGGTGTTGTGATTTTCGTGTAAGTCTTGTGTATGAGCTAGGGGAGTGCATGTTAGACATTGTGTCCCATAGCGTCACTGTTTGTAAATGATATTGTATTATTGTACAAAATTAACTATGTAATAATGAAATTGCCTTTTGCCATTTTGTAAATATTATTTACTTTGATATATAAATGGCGAAAGTCCATATGATTAGTACTGGATTGAGATGATATGAGACAGTATCAATCCATAAAGGTTTAATCATTAAATATCCCTAGCCGTAGTATTATCGAGACTGGACATCGATAATGCGGAATAGGCTAGTATTGCGCTTGTGCACGTTGTGAGGGCACAACGGCATAGTTCTCATATATTTAAGTATTGGATACTTATGCAAGTGCGATAGGAGGTTGTGTTTTACTGATGGTACGGAAAACAGCTTCGCTCTGGATAGACCCCGCGGAATCCCATTGGTAGTATGTCTAGGTGTCTATGGGAGGCCGCATCAGGGTAGGTGTATATGGTCTTAACCTGAGACTTACATCGCTAGTACTTGCGACAATCGGTAAACTTTGGTTTTGGTGGTTGGGGACCTTAACCGGTTCTGTGTACACCTCTTCTGGGTTTATCGAGAATCGTAGTGTACTGGATGTGATGTCAAGATGGAAGTATCGCTTTAGACATATGGAGGTGATGATCACGCAGGACACAGAACTAGTACTCTATAAAAGGTTGCAACCGTCGGGACAATATGACTAGGTCAGGATTGTCCGATTTAAAGAGACTAGTTGCTTGATGTCCGATATATGTTTCGTACGGGGCAGACACATCTCCAGCCCTAGGCCTAGCATGTGATCATCCGATACTGGATCGATGTACGCAATACTACGGTATACTACGCTTGATATAGATCTTATATTCCTATAAGAATATTTCTGGAGAATTTGGTAGGCATGGCGCTTTGCTAGAAGCCAACCTTGTCTTGTGAATCGGTAAGAACGTAGTACGAGGTACGTGTGTGTTCGAATTATCCGACGACCGTATTTACTGCCAACATATCCGGAGATCTCTTGGGTCGCTTCCTGAAGATTCACCTATGATATTTGATTCGAACTTAATTAATCTTGGATTAATTGCGGAGAAACTTTATCTCGGATAAAGTGCCTTATTTAGAGAGAGAGAACGATTAATTTGGAATTAATCAGTAAAATTATTATATTCGATATAATAATTGAAATTCGATTTCGACGCGAAATTAAAATTAGATTTTAATTCGGGCATACGAGTTAATTTAGAATTAATTCGTTAGCGACGTAAATAATAATTTCGCTAGGCGCGATTATTTATTTAAATTCGATTTAATTAACGTCGCGACGCAAGTTCGGTATTTCGGAAATATCGAACCCGAACGCGTGAGTGGACGTGGGCCCACTTTCATTTGGAAACGTGTGGGGCCCACTTGACACATGTCATTATATGTATTATTTTATTGATAATGCATTGCATGGTGATATTGTATAATACACTCTAATGTTATGCATGGAATTTGAGTGTTTGACACTCTAAGCCTTTGCATGGCTTGTGTCATAGATTTATTATTATTTAATAAATATTATGGCATAAATATAAATTGATTTTTGGTATCAAAAATCAATTAGAACAAAAAGAAAAATCTCTCTTCTCTCTCTCACTTGGCCGAAAACTGCATGCAGTTTTTGGTCTTCATCTTCTTCATTTTTGGTTGCCAAAAGCTTGAAGAAAGTGTGATTGTTTGGAACATCTCCTCACATGCAAGGCTAGCACCTTTCAAGGGATCAAAAGAGGTGATAGGGAAACCATCATAGAGCTTGGAATACTCAAAGCTTGGAGCTTTCCACATCTGCTCACCTTGGCCGAAAATCATCCACCTTGGAGCTTCCATCTTGGCTTGATTTTCTTCATCACAAGATATTGTAAGTATGATTCCGCCATACTTCATGTTTATATATATCTTTGTTGTATTTCATATATGCTTAATCTTTCCTTGGGACATATTATAGAAACCAACAGTGCATGTCTTGGTTAAGGGTTGTTTATATAGAGAATGGCTAGGGCTTCACCTTGTCTCACAAGGAAGGGATTTGATTTTGTGTTGAGCAAGGAAAGTCAAAGATTGAGGGGGGACAAATCTTGGCTAGATTAGGAATACAAAATATTTAATTTGTTATGATTGATTTTAATTAGGCATGATATTTGGTAAGTTTGGTATATATATCTTTGATTTATCTTTATTAGGCATCAATTTCTTTAATTTGTTTAAGTATTTTTATTATTTTGGTAGGTGATTATTTATATTTTATTTGTTTTATTTAATTGGTATATGACTTAATTAATTATTTTATTTAATTACATTATCTAATTAATATTTAATTTAATCTCCCATGTGTTTTAAATGTGTTTTATTAATTTAGATGTGTTTTATGGGCTTTGGTGGGCTAATTGGGCTGGGGTGCGAGGCTAGCAGCAAAACCAGAAATACAAACGCCGTTCGAACGCCCATTCGAACGCTGCACGAACGTCCGCAATCTGTCTGACGTTCGAACGAAGTAACGAACACAGCACTAACGAAGACAGTGAACTTGCGAAATGAATCTGATGACGTACTTATTTGAATTTCCCCTTCCGACCTCCGTTTCCCGCAATATCCTTAGCTAAAAAGGTAGTGCCTCCAACTGAGACTCATCATCGGGTTTCAAATGCGAAAATGCAATGCCTACAGTCGCCTCCACTTCGATGGGACTTGTGCAGTGTGTGAATTTGAACAATCCTATCAAAGTTATGCAATGCATTTTCACTTACCTGGCTCGGCTGCTGCCTCGAGCTGAGTTGGTGCTGCAGTGGAGGTCAATCCTAGGACGCATCCCAATAACTACAACCGACAACGGGGGCACCTCGACCCTGGGCACCTCGACCCAATACCGCTGACAATAGGGACCTCGCCCTCGAACTGATGATGTAGTGGGTACCTCGACCCTAGGCACCTCGACCCGGAACTACAACCGACAACGGGGGCACCTCGACCCAACACCGCTGACCATAGGGACCTCGCCCTCGAACTAATGATGTAGTGGGTACCTCGACCCTGGGCACCTCGACCCGGAACTACAACCGACAACGGGGGCACCTCGATCCTGGGCACCTCGACCCAACACCGCTGACCATAGGGACCTCGCCCTCGAACTGATGATGTAGTGGGTACCTCGACCCTGGGCACCTCGACCTGGAGCTACAACCAACAACGAGGGCCTCGCCCTCAAGCCGACATGATATGGGCCTCGCCCCCAAGCCGACATGATATGGGCCTCGCCCCCAAACTGATATGGGCCTCACCCCTTGGGACTCATCCCAAAAACTGAAATTGCGCTGACGTTGCTTGTCTCATCTCTGCCGCTTTCTCCTTCTTTCTTCGAACCTGCGAACACAAAACAAAAACAAACACGAAGAGAATACAATGTTACGTGTATGCATGAATGATTTTCTTATTCCGTTGGGTTAGGTCTTCTGCTAATTCCCGTGGTGACTGCTCGGTCTTCTTCTCCCCTCGGCAAAGTATTGCTTCAATCTGTCTACGTTGATCGGCTGGGTGAACTCGTTTCCTTCCAAGTCTGATAACCTCACTGCCTCATTTCCCATTACCTTCTGCACTATGTAAGGTCCTTCCCAGTTTGGTCTGAATTTTCCTCTCAGATCTGTCGTCGACGGCCTCGATTGCTTAAGTACCAAATCACCCTTTCTGATCTTGGTGGGACGTACTTTCTTGTTGAATGCTCAGGCCAGTCTCTTCTGATACAACTGCATGTGATATAGAGACTTCGTTCTCTTCTTGTCCAATAGTGCTAACTGATCAAACCTCTGTGCGGCCCAATCCTGTTCCGGTAATTATGCCTCTGTTAATACCCTCATAGACTGTATTTCCACTTCTACCGGCAATACTGCTTCCATTCCATAGACCAAAGAGTAAGGTGTGGCCCATGTTGCTGTTCTTACTGATGTTCTGTACCCCCACAAAGCATACGGTAATTTCTTGCCCAATCTCTGCAATTTTCTGTCATCTGGCTAAAATTATCTTTATAGTCTTGTTGGCTGCCTCAACTGCCCCATTTGCCTGCGGCCTGTATGGTGATGACTTGTGGTGGCCTATCCCATACCTCTGTAACATTGCCTTCGTCTCTCCTTGAAACTGAACCCCGTTGTCTGTCACTACATGATGCGGTATACCATACCGACAAATGAGGATCCGAGCTATAAACTTTGCCATCTGTTTTGCTGTAACATTGCGAAATGATTCGGCTTCCTCCCACTTCGAGAAGTAATCCACTGCCACTACTATGAAGTGATGCCCATTTGATGCATTCGGTCGAATTTCCCCAATCATATCAATCCCTCATGCTGAGAAAGGCCACGGCTCTGACAACCCGTGCAACTCTGTGTGCGGCAAGTGATTCAAATTACCATGTGCTTGACAGTCATGACAGTGCTTTACCATCTTTGCGCAGTCTGTTTCCATGGTTGACCAATAAAACCTTGTCTCACTATCTTGCAGGACAGATTCAACCCGTCCATGTGTGGACCACATACCCCGGCGTGTATTTCTTCCATTACATGCTGAGCTTTTTCTTTTCTCAAACACTTCAACTGAATACTGTTTGCTTTCTGTTGTACAGTTCCCCTTTCAAAGTCACATACTGGGAAGCTAACTTCTGAATGGCTATTCTGTCTTTTCTGCATGCCCCTTCTGGGAGTTCACGAAGTTCCAGATACCTCTGAATGTCATAATACCAAGGTTTACCGTCGTCGACCTCAACTTCCAGAATTCTTTCTATCTCATAAACAGGTCTGCTCGTTGTTGTCAGTATCAACGGTCTCATCACTAACTTTTCTGGATTCTCCCAAGTTGCTGCAAGTGTAGCCAATGCATCCGCCATCTGATTCTCTTCTCTCGGTAAGTGCTGAAAACTTACACTCGGGGATAACCTGTGCCAACTTTATGAGGTGAAAAAAGGTAAGGTTTCAACCGTTCTTCTTTCAATTCCCACTCTCCTCGCATCTGCTGGACTACCAACATAGAATCTCCGTAGACTTCCACACTTCCGGCCTTCAAGGCTATCAATGCTGTCAAACCAAAAGCACATGCTTCATACTCGGCCATGTTGTTAGTTACTCTGAATGTCAACCTCTTGGCCAAAGGCAAAGTCTCTTC
>SKCR01001987.1:0-14208 GCA_019454045.1 Zanthoxylum bungeanum | reverse complement strand
ACCATAGCCACAAAGGTACCCTCAACTCCCATTTTACTTGTCATCATAAGCTTTAATAGTCATACTGGAGGGGTCCAAGTCTGTTGCTTTCATACCCAATCTTGCAAGAATTTTAACGGGCACACATTGATGGACGAACCATCATCCACCATCACACATGAAGTTTTCTTGCCCCTCACCTCGGCCCTGATAAATAAAGGCCTGTTATGATTTCTTCCTTCCATCGGGAGTTTATCCTCAGAAAAGGATATCTGCAAAGCTTCTTTCTGAACCGACCCAACAAACATTGCGGGTTGGCATCCTCGGTACCACAATCTTGCTCAAGGCCTCAACCATAGCCTGCCTATGCTCCCGAGATGCACATAACAGTTCCCAATACTCAATTGTGCTCTAGTCTTCCTCAATTGCCTCAGCACTATATCCCCCTCAGTATTTTCTGCAGTCTCAACCACTTCTCTACCATCTGTCAAAGCTTCTTACCCTTTTCCGCCGTATCATTGTAAAACGACCGCTACGTGTCATTCCCCTTACTTCTTCCTCATCACTGCTAGAGAAATCAAGCCAAAAGTTTTTCCCCTGCTCAAACTCATCTTCACTAGTACTATCCCAGATTCCCAGGCAAAAGGCTTGAGGGTGAAAGGATTTCAGGACAAGGTCTTCTGGGAGGCCAGAATTGATCATATAGGCTGGTGGCGGTACGGCACGGTAGTTGGGTAAGGGGTTTCTGTGTGTGTCAGGCTGTTCTGTTTCTGGGTTAGGTATTTTCTTGGAGTCTATCAGGTCTTGGATTTCATGGCGAAGTCGGGCGCAGTTGTCATGTCATGGCCTTTTTGTTGGTGGAAGTGCCAGTAAAGGCTTAGGTTATAATGTGATGGTAGGGGATTGGGTAATGGTTTGGCATCCAAGGGTTTTAAAAGAGCCCTTGCCTCTTCAACTCTCTAGCACCTTAGACAGGGGCCTTCCCAAGTTGGAAAACTGCCTGTTCCGGATAGCGGCAATTTCAGCAGAAACGGGCTTTTTCCCGATGTTCCCCCAATGGGCCTCTTGTTCAGACCATAGAATTTTCTATTCTCGGCCTCTTCTTCTCAATATCCATGACAGTTTCCCTCAACTGCCGAAATCTGCAATCATGGAGGTCATCCTCCTCAACTTGCTGTAAATGGAGGGCTTGGTGCCATTGATAATCATCTTAATCTGATCCTTCTCTGAAGGCCTAGTCTGCATTTTCAACAACTGACCCCTCCACCGGTCCACATACTCCTTAAAATTCTCCTCCGCTTTCTGCTTAACATTCTCCAGATCACGGAGTGACAGATCGATCTCCAAGTCAGTGACATACTGCTTTAGGAAAGCATCGGCCAACTCCCTCCAATCTTCCTTTACTTTCTTCTCCAAAGTTGGTACCATACCACGGGAGCTCCTTCAAGCGACATTCCAAACATTTCTGCACTTGGCGCTGAGATAAGCCAACTGAACTCATGACTGATACAAACTGTCGGAGATGCACCCTCGATCCCCATTCCCGTTAAACTTAGCCATATCAAGCATCTTGAACTGTGCCGGCAACTGTTCCTCGAAGTCAGCGTGTCATAATCCAGCAAATCCTCATTCTTACCCCTCATCTTGCGGGTAACCGACTCAACCTGATCCTGAAGTTTCTGTAACTCTGCCTGAGACCCAGATACTCTGCCCGCTGCATACTCTGCCATATCATCATCAAAAGTGGGGGTATCATCCCCCAATCTGTTTGGAGGTTCCTCTTGTCTTGCATCCCCAGAACTACCCCCAGCACGAGACTCGGCTATACCAGCCACATCAATAGTCAAAGCCTGCAACTGTTCAGTGACCTTGGCGAGACTGTTCTCTAACTGATCCATACGGGACACCTCATTATCGGATTCACTCATACTTGTTCTTTTAGTGAGCCTTGTCCCTTCTCTAACCAAACGGTATCTATGTTGTCTTTTAAGACATAGATGGTGTTAACATGATATATGTATGCGTGAGGTGCATGAGATGCATGTGACATATATAACATACTAAACCAATTTGAAATTTTCAAACAAATCGGCCCGCTACCATTTTAGAATCTTTTGGGCTAACTGTAATAGGAGCGAACCCATTCCAGTTTAATGGCCCAACGAGTTCACATCTTATGACAAGAAAGCCCAACTAAATCCAAATGATAATGTTCCGAACACAAGCACAAGGTGGCCCATCAACACTTAGACGCCTTTGGCCCAATCGTCATGGAATACGTTCTTGTCCCAGTTTAAATGGCCCAACAAGCCCATATCCCATGATAAATGGTCAAAATGGATCCAAACGACGATGTTCCCAAGCACAAGCATGGAAGAAAGATAATGCAAACATAACATAATAATTTCTACATAATGGCCCATCACATTTCAGAAGCTTTGGGCCTAATAGTCATAAGGTACGAACTCGCCCCAGTTTAAATGGCCCAGCAAGTCCGCATTTCTGACAATAGTCCAACTGCATCCAATGAGGATGGTCCACAAGCACATACTCAAGTAAATAATTGTTACTTTAGCCAACCCGGTCTATGGGTGGGTTAGCAAGAGTATAGACAAAGGCTCTCACCGGGAAGGATGCCTACAACTAGGTCTCCCCCACTCAACGGTTCGAGCAACCAAGTGAGCGCACCCCTTTTTATACACTAAGGTACGTGCCAATGAGCTATGGTGTGTGACGGACTGTCAAATGGATTTCCCGTTGTAGATTCCCCAGAGGGAAGGTGGAGCGAGGCTCACTTAAATACCCAAGCCTCTTAGGCTCTTATCACTTGGTGTCAGGAATACAACAACGAGTCCTCCAAATTAGTCCATCACAAAAGGCTACGAGTAATGGCTATCTAGGTGCCTTCACAGCTTTTCCTTCTAGAAAGGTAGTGAGTGAAGGAAGACACCAAACCATTACCTAGCCTTAAATGCCTTTGATTAAACCCTCAGTTTATCCACTATAGACACGGTCAATTAAAACATAAATCCAAACATTACAAGACAATATTTCGGGGCCAATTCTCTATCCCCAGTGGAGTCGCCAGACTGTGGGAACACAGCTACCTGGGCGACGCGTGCTGTCCTAGGCTCGCGGCCTAGTTGGGAGTACGGAATAGCCACGGGGGAAATAAATGGAGTCGCCACCCGGTGTGAACCGGGAAAATGAGATTTAAGGCCGCACTCACCCCTCGCAAGGGAAGACCTCAAACCGTTGGGTTCGGAATGGTCCCTTACTCATGTCACTTGTAATGAAAGGATTTATGTGATAATTTAATCAAGCTTAAGTAACACTTATTTCCAGAGTATCATGCTTCTAAATTCCCATACACAAAATAAAACTTATGCATACATTCCACATATATCTCACATCTAAAATTGCATGCTTAAAAATATATCAAATAGCAACGAACATACAACTTCATTGGCATATTACATTCAAGAAAACACAAGCACACATATTACCAATACCAGCACACATATGGGCACTTTTCCAGTGGTACGTGGAATTGTATCCCAAGTACAGACCGCACTACCGTCCATTCGGAATCGGCTACGGAATTTACGTCTGGGTTTCCATCCGATATACCGCAAGAAAATACTACTCAAATGTTATCATGACATAAGCACATGAATTGTAATACATTAAACACGTTTGTATTCATACATGTGGGGATAGCTACTAGGAAAACTATGCGTTAAATCTACTGAAGAGGACTTAATTCAGTGGGTGCACGTTCGCGTAGCGTTCGAGAACGCGTGCGAACGGTAAACAGAAGGTTCGCGTTCGTGTAGCGTCCGAGAACGCGTTCGAACGGAACCAGACCTGATACATTATGAAATTAAGAAAGTGCGTGTGTGCGTTCGCGTAGCGTTCGAGGACGCGTTCGAACGTAAACAGAAGGTTCGCGTTCGTGTAGCGTCCGAGAACGCGTTCGAACGGAACCAGACCTGATGCATTATGAAACTAGAAAGTGCGTGTGTGTTCGCGTAGCGTTCGAGAACCGTGCGAATGGTAAACAGAAGGTTCGCGTTCGTGTAGCGTCCGAGAACACGTTCGAACGGAACCAGACCTGATGCATTATGAACTAAGAAAGTGCGCGTACGTTTCGCGTAGCGTTCGAGAATGCGTGCGAACGTAAACAGAAGGTTCGCGTTCATGTAGCGTCGAGAACACGTTCGAACAGAACCATACCTGATGCATGCAACACAAAGAATAAGATGACAATGTCAAATTCAATATGTCCGATCAAATGTATCTCGCATTCAACTAACATCACACCATCAACCAACCGGCGCGGCAAAGCATCGTGGTAAAGGGCTTTAACCCCTCCCCATAGTGGATTTCACATCACACTTACTAAGCCCATGCGCTCGATTTAATCATGCATACGAAAATAAAGACAATCATATCAAACTAAGTATGCCCGATTGAACGTATCTCGCATTCAACCGAACACACATCAATCGGTGCGGCAAAGCATCGTGGTGAAGGATTTTAACCCCTCCAATTAGGGACCTTTCATCGCACTTACTAAGCCCATGCACTCGATCGTATCATACACAAAAGCAACATACAGAATTCAAGTAACAGAAATAGGTAAACCAATCCAACATGAAACAAAGGAGGTGCCGTTTACTCAAGTGGTACGTGGAGTTGTATCCCAAGTACAGACCGCACTACCGTCCATTCGGATTCGGCTACGGAATTTACGTCTGGGTTTCCATCCTATATACCACAAGAGACGACCCTCTTCCATTCATCCAATACCCACAACACCATCATACACAACAATATTCAAAAAAAGAGTAAAGTACAGTCGAAATAATAACAAGAATCAAAAGAGGATGAATGTGGAAGTACCCTCAGGTCTAACCTTTTAAGCCGTCTCTCGGACTCGCGTTCCACGAAGATCAAAGGGGGTAAAGTTCCGCAACTTTTCTGGTTCACTGGTTTGCCTCTTCCTTCGCTGTTCGGCCGCTCAAGCTACTGTTCCGACTCCGTTTTGCTGCTGTTTTCCTTGTGGTTTTGCTGCCGTTTCCTCTGTGTCCTCTGCTTACTGTTTGTGGACTGTTTTGATGTTCTTGATGGACTGTTCTGTGTGTTCTTTTTTGGTGTGGTTTTGTGTGGTTATTTCAAGGATTATAAGTGTAGTTTATGTTACTGTTTTAAGGGGTTTAGGGACTGTTTTGGGAGTGGTTTAAGCTGCTGTGTTTGGTGTGATTTTCGGTGATGTGTGGAGGTTTAATGGGGCTGATTCTCGGTGGTGGTTAAGGGGTTGTTTTGGTGCTTGTAGTTTCAGTGATGTGAGGGAAGGATGAAGGAGTGATTTTCTTGTGATGTCTGATATTTCTTCTCTGAATTGTATGTCTGAGCTAGAGAGATTCCGAGCAGGGGTGGCTACGTTACGGGTTGTTTATATAGAGAAAGACTAGGGCTTCACCTTGTCTCACAAGGAAGGGATTCTGTTTCCAAATTTAGGAGAGATGGGAAAGGTATATACAAGATCGAGGGGGGACAAAATATTTTGAATTAGGAAGTCAACTAATCTAAATTGGTGGATATCTTATTGAATTAGGAAGTCAACTATTTTAAATTGGTAGATGTCTTATTAGATTAGGAAGTCAAATATTTGATTAGCTTTGATTAGTATGATTATATTTAGTGTTTATATTTAATTGGTAAATGATTTAAATATCTTATTTAATATTTAATGTCTAATTTAATTAAATTGGGATGTGTTTTATGGGCTTTGGGGGCTAAATGGGCTGGGTGCGAGGCTAGCAGCAAAACCAGAAACACCGACTCCGTTCGAACGCGCCAATTAGAACGTGGCACGAACGTCCGCAATCTGCCTGAGGTTCGAACGAAGTACGAACGCAGCACCAACGAAGACAGTGAACTTGTGGAATGAACTTGATGACATACTTATTCCGAATTTCCCCTTCCGACCTCCGTTTCCCGTAATATCCTTAGCTAAAAAGGTATGCCTCCAATTGAGACTCATCATCGGGTTTCACATGCGAAAATGCAATGCCTACAGCTGTAACATTACGAAATGATTCGGGTTCCACCCATTCGAGAAGTAATCTACTACTCCGCCACTACTATGAAGCGATGCCCATTTGATGCATTCGGTCGAATTTTCCCCAATCATATCAATCCCCCATGTTTGAGAAAGGCCACTGCTCTGACAACCCGTGCAACTCTATGTGCGGTAAGTGATTCAAATTACCATGTGCTTGACATCATGACAGTGCTTTTAACCATCTTCGCGCAGTCTGCTTCCATGGTTAACCAATAAAAACTTGTCTCACTATTTCTTTCGGGATAGATTCAACCCGTTCATGTGCGGACCACATACCCCGCGTGTATTTCTTCCATTACTTGCTGAGCTTCTTCCTTTCAAACACTTCAACTGAATACCGTTTGCTTGCCTCTTGTACAGTTCCCCTTTCAAAATCACATACTGGGAAGCTAACTTCTGAATGGCTATTTAGTCTTTTTCTGCATGCCCCTTCCGGGAGTTCACCATGTTCCAGATACCTCTGAATGTCATAATACCAAGGTTTACCATCATCGACCCTCAACTTCCAGAATTCTTTCTATCTCATAAACAGGTCTGCTCGCTGTTGTCAGTATCAACGGTCTCATCACTAACTTTTCTGGATTTTCCCAAGTTGCTGCAAGTGTAGCCAATGCATCTGCCATCTGATTCTCTTCTCTCGTAAGTGCTGAAACCTACACTCGGGGATAACCTGTGCCACCACTTTCTGAGGTGAAAAAGGTAAGGTTTCAACCGTTCTTCTTTCAATTCCTATTCTCCTCGCATCTGCTGGACACCAACATAGAATCTCCGTAGACTTCCACACTCCCGGCCTTCAAGCCTATCAATGCTGTCAACACCGAAAGCACATGCTTCATACTCGGCCATGTTGTTAGTCACTCTGAATGTCAACCTCTTGGCCAAAGGCAAAGCCTCTCCCTCGGGGGTCACTATCACGATCCCAATTCCGGCTCCCTTCTTATTCACTGCTCCATCAAAATACATCTTCCATCTCTGGAACTGTTATTGCTTGGATCTCTTCATCTGGAAATTCAAACTTATACTGATCCCCCTCAACAGGTTGCATTGCCAGAAACTCTGCTACTGCTCGCCCTTTGATCACTTTGGAGGTGAGATACTCAATGTCAAATTCTATCAGCAATACCAACCATCTGCCCATTTTCCCACTAGTGAAGGCACCGAATGAAGATATTTAAGAGATTTTCCTTGGACACTATCTGGATCTTGTATGACTGGAAATAATGCCGCAATTTCTGGAAGCCATACCACGACAAGACAGATCTCTCTACTTCTTGATACCGAGCCTCATACGGGAGCATCGTCTTACTCAGATAATAGACTGCATGTTCTACCCCCTGTCTCATCTGCCTGTACCATCATTGCCCCCAGTGCTTCTGATTCTAAATAGCCAAATACAATATCAAAGGTCTATCCGGTCCCGGAGGCTTCAATACATGAGGCTTTACCAAGTACTCTCTGATCTTGTCGAAGGCTGTTTGACACTGTTCATTCCATCTCACTGGCTGATCTTTTCTCAATAGTTTTGAAGATTGGCTCACATACTGATGTCAACTTGGCAACGAACCGACTGATGTACTGAATCTTTCCCAAGAATGCTCTAACTTCTTTTTCTGTCTTCGGTGCACAGGCATTTCTGTGATTGCCTTGATCTTCTCGGAGTCTACCTCTATTCCGTCCATTCCCACTGTATGACCAAGCAATTTCCCTGATGTCACCCCAAACACACATTTCTTGGGATTAAGCCGCAGGTTTTGTATCTGTCAACTCTCTGAAGGAACCTTTCCAGTGCTTCAATATGCCCCAACTCTTGTCTCTGATTTCACCATCATGTCATCCACATACACCTCAATCTCTTTGTGCATCAAGTCGTGGAAAGTATAGTGGCCATCCGCTGATAGGTAGCCCCCGCATTCTTAAGCCCAAACTGCATAACCTTGTAACAATAAGTACCCCTCTCAGTAACAAATGCAGTCTTGTGTTTTGTCTTCCTCGGCCATGAGAACCTGATTGTAACCTGAAAACCCATCTACAAATGAATACATAGCAGATAAAGCCGCACTATCAACCAGAACATCTATATGCGGCAGAGGAAAATCATCATTCGGACAAGCCTTGTTGAGATCTCTGTAGTCTACACACATTCTGACCTTCCCGTCTTTCTTTGGCACCGGTACTATATTAGCCAACCACTCAGGATACTTTACTACTTCTAGGAACCCCACATCTATCTGTTTCTTAACTTCCTCTCTAACTTTCTCAGCCCATTCTGGTCCTATCCGTCGGAGTTTCTTTTTACTGGCCTCATATTCGGATAAGTTGGTATTGTGGTGTTGGGCAATGTTTCTGTCTACCCCAGTCATATCCTCATAAGACCAAGCAAACACTTTGGCATATCTGACCAACACCTCTTATAGTTTCTCCCTCTCTTCAGAGGTAACTCACTTGCAATCAGAATTTCTTTGGGGTTCTCAAGTGTACCGAAGTTAAATGCAATATTCTAGCTGAACTGATATCAAATATGCTTGATTCGTGCAGAGTAAATGGAAATGACTCAGGCAAGTAAGCAAAAGAAATGTCTTATTATTGGATAATGCGGAAGTACATTCCAACAAATCAGGAAGTAGATGTCTTCATCATCTATAGACACTTCTTCCTCTGCATCAGGTCTTCCTCAGACTTTTCATCCTCTCCCAGAGTCAGGCTCTCCAACTTCATTAGTTCTTCCTTCCAATTCTCTTCTCTTCTTCACCATTTCTTAAACTATCAGCTTCTTACCCAATATATCCTGGAAGATCTCAAACCCAGGGTACCACAATTCCATTAACTTCCAGAGGTTCAGGCTCCCCTGATATCCCGAAGCTTTCACAAACATTCCATCAGTTTCAGGCCCTTTTTCTTGACCTTTAGCTTTTCTTCATTAGATTTGTACCCCAAACCTTTCCGAGTAGTCTGTCCTCTGAAATCTGGCAATCTTGAACCTTCACCCACCCGGTTCAAACTTCATTTTTTTCATGATCCTAGCCACCCTAGGATCCACCCATCCTCAAAAGCAGCTGACACTTGAAACCTCGTGAAAGGTTGTATTTCCAAGGCAGCCACGACATTATCTAACTCAGCCCGGATAGTAACAACTTATCCCTCATACGGGAACTTGATCATCTGATGTAAAGTGGAAGGCACGCCCCAAGTTTGGGAAACCAAGGCCTTCCCAACAATAAGGCGAAAGTAGCCGGGATGTCCAGTACTGTGAACTCAACCTCATCTTCAATCGGTCCTACCTTGACCATAGCCACAAAGGTACCCTCAACTCCCATTTTACTGTCATCATAAGCCTTAATAGTCATACTGGAGGGGTCCAAGTCTGTTGCTTTCATACCCAATCTTGCCAGAATTTTCAGCGGGCACACATTGATGGACGGAACGAACGTCATCCACCTCACACATGAAGTTCTCTTGCCCCTCACCTCGCCCTGATAAATAGAGGCTATTATGATTCCTCCCATCGGCTGGGAGTTCATCCTCAGAAAAGATATCATCTGCAAAGCTTCCTTCTGAATCGACCCAACAAACATTGCGGGGTTGGCGTCTTTCGGTACCACAATCTTGCTCAAGGTCTCAACCATGGCTGCCTATGCTCCCGAGATGCATAAACAGTTCCCAGATACTCAATTGTGCTCTAGTCTTCCTCAATTGCCTCAACACTAAATCCCCTCAGTATTTTATGCAGTCTCAACCACTTCTCTACCATCTGTCAAAACATTTTTACCCTTATCTGCCATATCATTGTAAAAATGACCACTGCGCGTCATTCCTCTTACTTCTTCTCGTCACTGCTAGAGAAATCAAGCCAAAAGTTTTTCCCCTGCTCAGTCTCATCTTCACTAGTGCTATCCCAGATTCCTAGGCAAAAGGCTTGAGGGTGAAAGGATTATAGGACAAGGTCTTCTGGGAGGCCAGAATTGATCATATAGGCTGGTGGTGGTACGGTACGGTAATTGGGTAAGGGGTTTCTCTGTGTGTGTAGGCTGTTCTGTTTCTGGGTCAAGTATTTCTTCTTGGAGTCTATCAGGTATTGGATTTCATGGCGGAGTCGGGCACAATTGTCAGTGTCATGCCTTTTTGTTGGTGAAAGTGACAGTAAAGGCTTAGGTTATAATGTGATGGTAGGGGTTTTGGGCAATGGTTTTGCTTCCAAGGGTTTAAAGAGCCCTTGCCTCTTCAGTTTCTCTAGCACATTGACAGGGGTCTTCCCAAGTTGGAAAATCACCGGTTCCGGATAGCGGCAATCTCAGTAGAAACGGGCTTTGTTCCCGATGTTCCTCCCATGGGCCGCCTGTTCAGACCATAGAATTTTCTATTCTCGGCCTCTTTCTTCCTCTCAATATCCATGACAGTTTCCTCAACTGCCGAAAGTCTGCAATCATGGAGGTCATCCTCCTCAACTTGCTGTAAATGGAGGGCTTGGTGCCATTGATAATCATCTTAATCTGATCATTCTCCGAAGGCCTAGTCTGCTCTTCACACTGACCCCTCTACCGGTCCACATACTTCTTAAAACTCTCCTCCGATTCTGCTTAACATTCTCTAGATCACGGAGTGACAGATCGATCTCTAGGTCAGTGACATACTGCTTCAGGAAGGCATCAGCAAACTCCCTCCAATCTTCCTTCACTTTCTTCTCCAAACTATGGTACCACACCACGGGAGCTCCCTCGAGCGACATTCCAAACATTTTCTGGCACTTGGCGCTGAGATAAGCCAACTGAACTCATGACTGATACAAACTGCCCGGAGATGCACCCTTGGATCCCCATTCCCGTTAAACTTAGCCATATCAGGTATCTTGAACTGTGCCGGCAACTGTTCCTCGAAGTCAGTGTGTGTCATAATCCAGCAAGTCCTCATTCTTACCCCCTCATCTTGCGGGTAACGGACTCAACCTGATCCCGAAGTTTTTGTAACTCTGCCTGAGACCCAGATACTCTGCCTGCTGCATACTCTGCCATATCATCATCAAAAGTGGGGATATCATCCCCCAATCTGCTCGAAGGTTCCTCTTGCCGCACATCCCCCGGAATAAATAACCCCGGCACGAGACCCATCTATACCAGCCATAGCAGTAGTCAAAGCTTGCAAACAGTTCAATGACCTTGGCGAGACCATTCTCTAACTGATCCATACGAGATACCTCATTACCAGATTCACTCATGACTGTTACTGTTCTTTTAATGAGCCTTGTTCATTCTCTAACCTAAACGGTATCTATGATGTCTTTTTGAGACATAGAGGTGTTAACATGATATATGTATGCATGAGGTGCATGAGATGCATGTAACATATATAACATACTAAACATCAACTAAAATTCTCAAACAAATCGGCCCGTTATCATTTCAGAAACTTTTGGGCTAACTGTCATAGGAGTGAACTCGTCCCAGTTTAAATGGCCCAACAAGTTCACATCTCATGGCAAAGAGCTTAACTAAATCCAAATGGTAATGTTCCGAACACAAGCACAAAGTGGCCCACCAAAACACTTAGAAGCCTTTGGCCCGATCGTCATAAAATATGTTCTTGTCCCAGTTTAAATGGCCCAAAAAGCCCATATCCCATGACAAATTGTCCAAATGGATCCAAACAGCGATGTTCCCAAACACAAACATAAAAGAAAGATAATGCAAACACAAAACAATAATTTCTACAGAATGGCCATCAACATTTCAGAAGCTTTGGGTCCAATGGTCATAAGGTACGAACTCGCCCCAGTTTAAATGGCCCAGCAAGTCCGCATTCTGACAATGGTCCAACTGCATCCAAATGAGGATGGTCCACAAGCTCATACTCAAGGAAATAATTGTTACTTTAACCATACAATCCTGGTCTATGGGGGGTTCGCAGGAGTGTAGACAAAGGCTCTCATCGGCGAAGGATGGCCCACAACTAGGTCTCCCCAATCAAGGGTCGAGCAACCAAGTGAGCGCATTCTTTTTATACACTAAGGTACGTGCCAATGAGCTATGGTGTGTGACTGACTGTCAAATGGATTTCCCGTTGTAGATTCCCCAGAGGGAAGGTGGAGCGAGGCTCACTTAAATACCCAAGCCTCTTAGGCTCTTATCGCTTGGTGTCAGGAATAAACAACGAGTCCTCCAAATTAGTCCATCACAATAGGCTACGAGTAGATGGCTATATAGGTGCCTTCACAGCTTTTCCTTCTAGAAAGGTAGTGAATGAAGGAAGACACCAAACCATTACCTAGCCTAAAAAATGTCTTTGATTAAACCCTCATTTCATCCACTATAGACACAGTCAATTAGAACATAAATCCAAACATTACAAAAGATAACATTTCGGGGCCGGTTCTCTATCCCTAGTGGAGTCGCCAGACTGTGGGACACAGAAATTGGACGACGCATGCTGTCCGGGCTCGCGGCCCGGTGGGAGTACGGAGTAGCCACGGGGGACTAAACTGGAGAATAATGGAGTCGCCACCCGGTGTGAACCGCGGAAAATGAGATTTAAGGCCGCACTCACCCCTCGCAAGGGAAAGACCTTAAACCGTTGGGTTCGGAATGGTTCCTTACTTATGTCACTTGTAATGAAAGGATTGTGTAATAATTTAATCAAGCTTAAGTAACACATATTTCCAAGAGTATCATGCTTCTAAATCCCTATGCACAAAATAAAACTTACACCTGAATTTACATATATTTCACATCTAAGATTGCATGCTTGAAAATACATCAAAGTAGCAACGAACATACGACTTCATTGGAATTTGTATTAAAAAAACATAAGCACACACATTAACCGCACAAGCACACATGTGAGCACTTTTCCAAGTGGTACGTGGAATTATATCCCAAGTACAGACCGTACTACCGTCCATTCGGAATCGGCTACGGAATTTATGTATGGGTTTCCATCCGATATACCACGAGAAATAATACTCAAATGCTATCATGACATGGATATATGAATTGTAATACGTTAAACACATTGTACTCATACATATGAGGAATACAGATGAATGATACCTACATGATCTTGCGTGACACAGAGAAGCAATCAGATTCATCATACGAAGGGATAGCTACTAGGAACAATTATGTATGAAATCTGATGAGAAGGACTCAGTTCAGTGGGTGCACATTCGTGTAGCGTTCGAGAATGCGTTCGAACGGTAAACAGAAGGTTCGCGTTCATATAGCGTTCGAGAACGCGTTCGAAGAACCAGACCTGATGCATGATGAAACTAAGAAATGCGTGTGCATTCGCGTAGCGTTTGAGAACGCGTTCGAACGGTAAACAGAAGGTTCACGTTCGTGTGGCGTTCGAGAACGCGTTCGAACGGAACCAGACCTGATGCATGCAACACATTCATAGACAAACAAATCCACAATGTGGGACCTCACGTATCCGATTGAACTCATCTCGCATCCAATCGAGTATACACAATCGGCGCGGCAAAGCATCGTGGTAAATGTTTTAACCCCTCCAAATAGGGGACCTTTCATCGCACTTACTAGGCCCATGCGCTCAATTGAATCATGCATACAAAGAATTAAACAATAATATCAAACTTAGTATGCCCGATTGAACTTATCTTGCATTCAACCGAACACACATCAACCGGCGCGGCAAACATCATGGTAAAAGATTTTAACCCCTCCAAATAGGGGACCTTTCATCGCACTTACTAAGCCCATGCGCTCGATTGAGTCATGCATACAAAGAATTAAAAAAAATATCAAACTTAGTATACCCGATTGAACGTATCTTACATTCAACCGAACACACATCACCGGTGCGGCAAAGCATCGTGGTAAAGGATTTTAACCCCTCCCCAAATAGGGGACCTTTCATCGCACTTACTAAGCCCATGCGATCGATTGACAGCCTACAAATAATTAAAAAACAATAATATCAAACTTAGTATGCCCGATTGAACGTATCTTGCATTCAAAACCGAACACACATCAACCGACGCGGCAAAGCATCGTGGTAAAGGATTTTAACCCCTCCAAGTAGGGGACTTTTTGTTAGACATTATGTCCCATAGCGTCACTGTTTGTAAATGATATTGTATTATTGTACAA
>SKCR01001986.1:0-14308 GCA_019454045.1 Zanthoxylum bungeanum | reverse complement strand
AACACTTCTAAAGAAACCTCATTTACATTGAGGGGAATAGGTGAGAAGAGAAATACATAGAGTAATGAGGTAATAGGCTGGACAAGCAGGTCCAATTAATAAATTCTAAATTTATTACAACAATTTCCAAAATTGCCCCACCCATCTAATATCCATCCGACATACATTATTCTTGCATCGCAACCATGTATTCACACAAGCATGTTATCAATCAATCTAATCCTATTAATTAATCTGATAATTAATGACCATCCAATGTTCAAACAACGATTTGATTTTGCGCGAGTCAAACTCGTTTTGCTAATAAGTACTCAAAGTACGAATTATTGAATTAATTAAACTACAACATTAAATCAATTTATGTATTTAATACTAATTCACTATTTAATTCCAAATTAAATATTACACTTTATTAACGAACCTTTACGACTTAAATTCCAAATTTAATCGTTACGGTCTCAAAGCCCGATTTAACATCCAATGTTAATTTAATTAAAGTCCAATGGGCTTTTAATTAATTTCTTAAGGCATGGACTTTTGGTCAACTGGGTCAAACCCAATAACCAAAACCCAATCAAGGAATAACCCCATAAGCCTAGAAATCAATTTAGGCACATTAGGCCCAATTAAAGTTAAAGGTCCATTAGTCATAATTGGACTTTATGGAAATGGTTTTGAGCCTAATTGGATCCAACCAATTTAGCCTAAACCCATCTTGGGAAAACCAAGCCCAATTAGCCCAATTACAACATTTCAAGCCCAATTCCAAATTTGGCCCAACATAATTAAATTCCAAAATTCTAATTTCACAATTTAATTACTCAAAGTGTAATACCATAATTAATCACCCAAATTAACATTTCTAAAACATCAATTAGCCTAATTAATTATGCTTATCAACATTAAATCATGTCCAACAGAATTTAACAAAAAATCAAACCCATTTTACATGCTTCATGTCTCGGCAATTAGGGGTTTTTAATGTCTAATTCGAATTCAATCCAATTAAATCCAATCAACATTAAATCAACATTCCCAATTTATTCAAGTCATCCAATGAATCAAAATAAAAAAATTCCAAGACATTTAGGGTTCTACAACCTCTCGGCCAAGCCAAGAATTTGGGCAAAATTGTTCCAACCAATTTTCATGAAATTGATCCAATCAAACATCAATTAAACTACATTTAAGCATACTCAATCATCCAATTTCATCAAATCATGCTCAAATACATTTTACCCAATTTTAACCCTAAATACAAGTTTCATGCTTTTACTCGCTCTGATACCATTGTTGGGAAATCTACGGTCCCGAAGATCGATTATCAAGCAAGAAACAACATGTGAATACATCGAGGAAGTTGCGGAATACTTACATCGATCGGTGAGGCGATCGTGAAGAACAAAACTCTTTTTGCCTTCCTTGAGCTCTCGGCAGTGAGCATTTTGGTGTCCTCCAAATTCGGCTTTTGCATCATCCATCAAGCTCCAAGCTTTGTTTGGTCATTCCTAGCTCACAAGTGGGTTTCCCTATCACCTTTGTATGTCTCCATAGTGTGCTAGCACTGTAATTTTGCCACAAAATCACCATGGACCTTCTCATTGTTCTCAGCAGTTGACTGAAAAACTGAAGAAAGAAAATGGCCATTTGGCCGAGAGAGAGAGGAAGAGAAAAGGAGACAGTGAGATGTATTGGTTGGTAAGACTTTGTGAATCTAATACACACTTTTAAATTTCCAAAATTCAATTAATGGATTTACCAAAATTTTGGATTTCCAAAAGTCAAAACATAATGCCAACCAACAACTTCTAACAACTACTATCAATCACATCAAAAGTGACAAGTTGTCACATCAATCGATTGACTAGTAATTTGACGCTTGATGTGACTTGCGAGCCGCACTTAAATTCGCAATGCGAGTGCACTCGTAAACACTCCTGGGCTCGGGTTCGCTAATTCCAAATTAATGAATTTTCCGTTATGACGTAATTAAATGATCATGCCTAGCTAAATCACTACTCAAGTCGCTAACGAATTAATTCTAAATTATCTCATTCGCCCGAATTAAAATCTAATTTCAATTCCGCGTCGAAATCCAATTTCGTATAATATATCGAATATATTATTTTATCGATTAATTCCAAATTAATCGTTATCTCTCTTTAATGATATTTTATCCCTGATAAAATATCTCCGTAATTAATCACATATTAACTTTCTCTCTCTACTAATTAATCACAGATTAATAAAGTGCGAGTCATACGTCATCGGTGAATCTTCGGGAAGCGACCCATGAGATCCCCGGATATTTGGCAGTAAATTCGGTCGTCGGACTATCCGAACACGTATGTACCTAGTACTACATTTATACTGATTTACAAGACAAGGTTGGCTTCTAGCAAAGCGCCATGCCTACCCAATTCTCCAGAAATATCCTTACAGGAATATGTGATCTATATCAGGCGTAGTATAGGTAGTATTGCTTATTTCGATCCAGTATCGGATGTCACGTGCAAGGCCTGGGGTTGGAATTTTGTCTGCCTCGTACGAAGCACATATCGGATCTCTGGCAATTAGTCTCTATAATCGGATAAACATGACCTAGTCATTTTATCCTGATGACTGCAGTACATAAGAGAACCAGTTCCGTATCCTACGTGATCATCATCTCTACTATGACTTGAGTGATAATTTCGTCTTGAGATCACACCCAACACACTACGATTCTCAATATACCCAGCAGAGGCATACACAGAACCGGTTAAAGCCCTGGACTACCTAAAACCAAAGTATATTGATTGTCGCAAGTATTAGCGGTGCAAGTCTCAGTTTAAGACCAAATACACCTACCCTGATTCGGACTTCCATAGACACATAGTCATACTACCAATGGAATTCCGAGGGGTCTATCTAGAGCGAAGCTGTTTTCCCTACCATCGGTAAAACATAACCTCCTACTACACTTGCATGAATATCCTATACCCAATATATGAGAACTATGTCGTTATACCCCCTCACAACGCGCACAAGTTTAATACTAGTCTTTTACGCATTATCGATGTCAAATCTCGATAATACTCTGACAATGGATATTTAATGATTAATTACTGGATTGATATTGTCTCATATCATCTCAATCCAGGAACTAATCATAAGGACCTCCTATCATTTATACATCTTGGTGATCTAATCACAAATGATAAGAGAGCAATTTCCTTTGTCACATAGTTAATTTGTACAACAACACAATGATCTGTACAAATAGTGACGCTATTGGTCATAACTTTCCAACAGGGCCTGGCCCCCAACTGATGTTTGATGTGGTCCTCGCCCCCAAACTGATACTGATTCATTCTTGAAACTGATGAAACTGTACCGTTGTTGCTTCTGTTTGGCTTGCCTTTGCCGCTTTCCTCTTTTCTTCTTTGAAACATGTTATTACAAAACAGAACAAACACAAAAATGAATGCAAAATACGTTACATGTATGTATGCATGCATGAATGAGTTTCCTATATCGTTGGGTTAGGTCTTCTGTCAATTCCCTTGGTGACTGCTCGGTCTTCTTTCCCTCAGGTAAAATACTACTTCAATCTATCCATGTTGATCGGCTCGGTGAACTCGTTCCCTTCCAAATCTGACAGTCTCACTGCCCCATTTCCCATTTCTTTATGCACTATGTAGGGTCCTTTCCTCTTGGGTCTGTTGTCGACGGCCTCGACTGCTTAAGTACCAAATCACCCCTTCTGATCTTAGTAGGACGCACCTTCATATTGAATGCTCGGGCTAGTCTCTTCTGATATATCTTCATGTGATGCAAGGACTTCAGCCTATTTTCATCCAGTAGTGCTAACTGTTCAAATCTCTATGCGGCCCATTCTTGTTCAGGTAACTCTGTTTCTGCTAATACCCTCAAGGATTGTACTCAACTTCCACTGGCAGTACTGCTTCCATTCCATAGACCATAGAGTAAGGCGTGGTTCTTGTTGTTCTTATTGTGTTCTGTACCCCCACAGGGCATACGGTAGCTTGTTAGCCCAATCTTTGCAGTTCTATGTCTTCTTGGCTAATATCTTCTTTACTGTCTTATTGGCTGCCTCAACTGCCCCATTTGCCTGCGGCCTGTAAGGTGATGACTTGTGATGTCCAATCCCATATCTATATAGCATTGCCTTCGTTCCACCTTGAAACTGAACTCCGTTATCTGTCACTACATGATGCGGCATCTCATACCGACATACGATGTTCCGAGCTATGAACTTTGCCATCTGCTTTGCTGTAACATTACGAAATGACTCGACTTCCAACCATTTTGAGAAGTAGTCTAATGCCACTACTATGAAGCGATGCCCATTCGATGCATTCGGTCGAATCTCCCTGATCATATCAATTCCCCATGTTGAGAAAGGCTATGGCTCTGATAGCCAATGCAACTCTGTGTGCGGCAGATGATTCAAATTATCGTGTGCTTGACAATCATGACAATGTTTTACCAGCTTTGCACAGTCTGTCTACATGGTCAACCAATGGAAACCCTGTCTTACAATCTTGCGAGACAAATTTAAACCATTCATATGCGGTCCACATACCCCCGGCATCTATTTCTTCCATTGCCTTCTGAGCCTCTTCTTTTCTCAAACACTTCAACTGAACGCCATTTACCTGTCTCTTGTACAATTCTCCTTTCAAAATCACATACTAAGAAGCCAACTTCTGAATGGCTATTCTGTCTTTTCTACTTGCTCCTTCCAGGAATTCTCTATGTTCTAGATACCTCTGAATGTCATGATACCAAGGTTTACCATCGTCGATCTACATTTCCAGAACTCTTTCTATCTCATAAACGGGTCTGTTTGCTGTTGTCAGTACCAATGGTCTCATCACTAACCTCTCTGGATTTTCCCAAGTCGCTGCAAGTGTAGCTAATGCATCTGCCATCTGATTCTCTTCTCTCGGTAAGTGCTGAAACTTACAATCGGGGATAGCCTGTGCCAAATTTTTGAGGTGAAAAGGATAAGGTTTCAACCGTTCTTCCTTCAATTCCCATTCTCCTGAATCTGTTGGATTACCAACATCGAATCTCCGTAGACCTCTACACTCTCAGACTTCAAGGCTATCAGTGCAGTTAATCCAAAAGCACTTGCTTCATACTCGGCCATGTTGTTGGTTACCCCAAATGTCAACCTCTTGGCCATAGGCAAGGTTTCCCCTTTGGGGGACACTATCACAATCCCAATTTCGGCTCCCTTGTAATTCACCACTCCGTCAAAATACATCTTCCATCCCTGAACCGTTATTGCTTGGATCACTTCATCTGAGAATTCAAACTTATACTAATCCCATTCAACAAGTTGTCATGCCAGGAACTCTGCCACTGCTCGCCCTTTGATTACCTTGGAGGTGAGATATTCAATGTCAAACTCTGTCAGCAACACTAACCATCTGCCCAACTTCCCCACTAACGAAGGCACTAAATATAGATATTTCAAATGATTCTCCTTTGCCACTACCTGGATCTTGTAAGATTGGAAATAATGCCGCAATTCTGGATGCCCATACTACTGCCAAACAGATCTTTTCTACTTCTTGATAGCGGGCCTCGTACAGAAGCTTATTCTTTCTGAGATAGTAGACTACATGCTCTACCCCTGTCTCATCCGCCTGTACCATCATTACCCCCAGTGCTTCTGATTCTATGGCCAAATACAATATCAAAGGTCTGCCCGGTCTCGGAGGTTTCAATACGGGAGGTTTTACCAAGTATTCTCTGATCTTGTCGAAGGCTGCTTGACATTGCTCATTCCATTTCACTGGCTGGTCTTTTCCCAGCAATTTGAAGATAGGCTCACATACTGATGTAAACTTGGTGATGAGCCGACTGATATACTGAATTTTCCGTCTTTCTTCGGTACTGGCACAATATTTTCCAACCATTCCGGATATTTCACTACTCCTAGGAATCCCACATTTATCTGTTTCTTGACTTCTTCTCTGACTTTCTCAGCCCACTCTGGTCTCATCCGTCGGAGTTTCTATTTCACTGGCCTCATATTCGGATAAGTTGGTATCATATGCTGGGCGATGCTTCTGTCTACCCTAGGCATGTCCTCGTAGGACCAAACAAAGACTTTGGCATATCTGACCAATATTTCTTCTAATTTCTCCTCTTCATCAGAGGTAACCTCATTTGCAATTAGGAGTTCCTTGGGACTCTTTGGCGTACCAAGGTTGAATGCATTTTGTTCTGGTGGAGCTGATATCAAATATACTCAAGTCATGCAAATTGAAAGGGAAATACTCATACGAGTAAGCAAAAAGATTGTCTTTATTGCTAGCAGATGCAGGAATACATTCAAATAAATCAGAGAGATAAACATCCTCATCCTCCACAGATGCTTCATCTCCCACCGCCGGGTCTCCTCATTTCCTTGAGGGTCAGGCCCTCCAATTTCATCAGCTCTTCTTCCCATTTCTCTTCTTCATTCTTCACAATTTTCGATGCCAGTGACTTCAAACTTATCACCTCCTGAAAGATCTCAAACCCGGGTACCATAATCCCATTGACTTCTACCGGTTCAGGTTCTCCCTGATATCTCGTTGCCTTCATAAAACATTCCATCAGCTTCAACACATTCTTCTTGGCTTTCGGCTTATCCTCATCAGACATGTATCCTAACCCTCTCCGGGTAGTCTGCACTTTAAAGTTAGGCAATGTTGAACCTTTTCCCTGCTCGAACTTGATCTTTTCCATGATCCTAGCCACCCTAGGATCCACCCACTCCTCAAAAGTTGCCGACACTTGGAACCTTGTAAAAGGTTGTATTTCCAAAGCGGCCACAACATTATCTACCTCAGCTCGAATGGTGACAATCTCTCCCCCGTACGGGAACTTAACAACCTGGTGCAGAGTTGAGGGCACGCCCCCAAGCTTGTGGAACCACAGCCTTCCCAATAACAAAGTAAAAGTAGCCGGGATATCCAGTATTGTGAACTCAACCTGATCCTCAATCGGGCCAACCTTGACTACTGCGGCAAACGTATCCTCAACTCCTTGCTTACTATCATCATAAGCTTTGATGGTCATATTGGAGGGATCCAGATCAGTTGCCTTCATACCCAGCTTCACCAAAATGTTCAATGGACACACATTGATGGATGAGCCATCATCTACCATCACACAAGATGTCTTCTTGCCCCTCACTTCAGCTCTGATGAATAAAGGCTTGTTGTGATTCCTTCCCTCAGCCGGAAGTTCCTCCTCGGAAAAGATTATCTGTAAAGCTTCCTTTTGCACTGATCCGATAAACATCGAGGGGTTGGCATCTTCCGTCACCACTATCTTACTCAATGCCTCAACCATGGCCCGCCTGTGCTCCTAAGATGAACATAACAATTCCCAGATGCTAACCTGTGCCCGTGTCTTCCTGAACTGACGTAGCACTGAATCCCCCTCAACATTCTCCACATTTTCAGACACTTCTCTACCTTCCATCAACACTTCTTTACCCTTCTCAGCCGTATCACTGTAGAAACGCCCGCTACGTGTCATTTCTCTTAGCACCTCTTCATCACTACTTGAGAAATCTTCCCAGAAATTCTTCTTCTGTTATGTTTCATCCTCACTATTGTTATCCCAAATTCTCAGGCAGAAGGCTTGGTGGTCAAAGGATTTGAGGACAAGGCTTTCGGGTAGGCCAGAGTTTATCATATAGGTTGGTGGTGGGACAGAGTGGTAATTCAGCATGGGGTTTTTGTGTGTGTTAGGCTGCTCTGTTTCTGGGTCGGGTATCTTTTTGGAGTCTATAAGGTCCTGGATTTCATGGCGGAGGCGGGCACAATTGTCAGTGTCATGGCCATTTTGTTGGTGGAAATGGCAATAGTAGTTCAGGTTGAGATGCGGTGGTGGTGGGTGTGGAAGTGGTTTGGTCTCTAGGGGTTTCAGAAGTCCCTGTCTCTTTAATTTCTCCAACACCTTAGACAAGGGTCTTCCTAAGTTGGAAAATCGTCGGTTTCAGATAGCAGTAATTTCAGCGGAAACAGGCTTGGTACCTGACGTTCCCCCAATGGGCCTCATGTTCAGGCCATAGAACTTCCTATTCTCCGCCTCTTATTCTTCAATATCCATGTTAGTTTCCCTCAACTGTCGAAATTCAGTAATCATGGAGGTCATCCTTCTCAACTTGACATAGATCGATGGCTTAGTACCCTTGATAATCATCTTAATTCGGTCCTTCTTTCAGGGCCGAGTTTGCATCTTTAGAAGCTGGTTTCTACAGCGGTCTACATACTTCTTGAAGCTTTCTTCCGGCTTCTGCTTAGTGTTCTCCAAATCACGGAATGACAAATCAATTTCCAAATTTGTAACATATTGCTTCAGAAAAGCTTCAGCCAAATCCCTCAAGTCTTCCTTAACCTTTCTTTCCAGGCTATGATACTATACTACCGGTGCCCCATCGAGTGACATCCAAAACATTTTCTGAACCTGACGCTTGGATAAACCCACTGAACTCATAACTGAAACATACTGACGGAGATGGACCCTCAGATCCCCATTCCCGTTGAACCTGGCCATATCTGGCATCTTGAATTGAGCTGGCAAGTGTTCTTCAAAGGTTATTGCCTCATAATCTAGCAGGTCTTCATGTTGCCCCTTATTTTACGGGTAACCGACACTACCTGATCTCGGAGTTTCTGCAGTTCAGCTTGAAACTCTGCCACATTCCCGGCAGCATATTCGGCAATATCATCATCAAAACCCGGAATATCATCATTCAATATAGTCGGAGGGTCTTCACACCTCTCATTCTCAGAGTTTCCCCCAGCACGGGGCACAACCATATTAGCCACAGCAGCAGTCAATGCTTGTAATTGTTCAGTAATCTTGGTGAGACTGTTCTCAATCTGATCCATACGGGATGTTTCATTCTCTGATTCTCTCATGTTTGATATCGGCCTTTTAGCAATTCTTCCCTTTTCCATAACCCAACGGATATCTACGATGGGTCTTAAGACACGAGAGAGTTATCATGATGTGTGTATGCATGAGATGAATGAGATACGTGTGATGTGTGGAACATATAATTTGGCCCATTGTCATTTTAAAGCTTCAATCATATTATTGCAAGGTGCAAACTTGTACCAGTTGAAAAGGCCCAACAAGTTTACACATTGCGATAACAAGGCTAAACGACTTCAAATGATAAGGGTCCAAACACAAGCATACAGAAATAATTTCTACAGAACAGCCCATCGCCATTTCAGAAACTTTTGGCCCAATTGTCATAGGATACGAACTCGTCCCAGTTAAAATGGCCCAACAAGCTTGGATTTATGACAAAAAGTCCAACTGTATCCAAATGAGGATGGTCCACAAGCACAAGGAAATAGTTTCCATAGGTCATACAACTCAGGTCTTCGTGTGGGTTTGCCGGAGTATAGACAATGACTCTCGCTGGCGAAAAGTTGCCCAGAACAAGGTCTCCCCACTCAAGGGTTCGAGCGACCAAGTGAGCGCACCTTTTTTATACCTTACGGTATGAGCCAACGAGTTATGGTGTGTGACTGACTGTCAAATGGAATTCCCGTTGTAGATTTACCAGAGGGAGGGCGGAGCGAACTCTCTTAAAAACCCAAGCCTCTTAGGCTCTTATCGCTTGGTGACAGGATTAAACAACGAGTCCTCCAAATTAGTCCATCACAATAGGCTATGAGTACAATATTATCTAGGTGCCTTCGCATATTTTCCTTATAGAAAGGTAGTGAATTAGGGAAGATACAAAACCATTACCTAGCCTTAAAAACGCCTTTGATTAAACCCCTTTCAACCCATGGTAAACACGGTTAATTAAAGCACAAATCACAATCATTACAAAGCATTATTTCAGGGCCAATTCTCTATCCCCAGTGTGTTGGACAAAATGACCCATAACGTCACTATTTGCACAGATCATTTTGTTGTTGTAGCAAATTGACTATGTGACAAGGAAATTGCACTCTCTCATCATTTGTGATTAGATCACCATAAATATATAAATGAAGAGGGTCCCTATGATTAGTTCCTGGACTGAGAATGATATGAGACAGTATCAGTCCCCGAATGATTAATCATTAAATATCCCTAGCCGTAGTATTATCGAGACTGGACATCGATAATGCGGAATAGGCTAGTATTGCACTTGTGTGTGTTGTGAGGGCACAACGACATAGTTCTCATATATATAAGTATTGGATACTTATGCAAGTGCGATAGGAGGTCGTGTTTCACCGATGGTACGGGAAACAGCTTCGCTCTGGATAGACCCCTCGGAATCCCATTGGTATTTTGACTATGTGTCTATGGGAGGCCGAAATCAAGGTAGGTGTGTATAGTCTTAACCTGAGACTTACATCGCTAATACTTACGATAATCGATAAACTTTAGTCTTGGTGGTACAGGCTTTAACCGGTTATGCATACACCACTTCTGGGTTTATCAGAAAGTCGTAGTGTATTGGGTGTGATGTCGAGACGGAAGTGTCACTTCAGTCATTATTGTTGGTTTATTCTAAGGTCCCAAGATCAAATCAAGACATGAAATAATGTGTGAGCACACCAACGGAGGTAGCGGAATACTCACATTGATCGGTTGAGTCGATTTGGAGACGAATGAAGGCCAAAAACGCACTGCCTTGCTCACCCCACTGCAACAGTCCACTGTCCCTGCAAAACAGAATTTCGGGTCTCAAAACGAAGCTCCAAACTCCGTCGGATGAGTCCCGCCTCATGGGTGCACCTCCCTACCACCTTCGCAAGACTCGTAGTGTGCTAGCACTTGCGGTTTTCACCATGAAAACCCAACCCTTGCTTCCCTAAAGTCACGCCCAAAACCAGTCAAAAACAGTGAGCAGAATGTGTTTTGGCGTGAGAGAGAAGAGAGAATTTGAGAGAGAAGAAGTTTTGTATTGAGTTAAAATGATTTACCAAAAATCAATTTATATTTATGCCATAATTTTTATTAAATTAATAATAAAATTATGACACAAAACATGCAATGGCTTAGAGTGTCAAACACTCAAACTCCATGCAATGACATTGAGTGCAATGTACACAATCTACATGCAATGCATTAGAATGACATGTGTCATGTGGGCCCCACACGTTTCCAAATGAAAGTGGCCCACGTGCACTCACGCGTTCGGGTTCGATATTTCCGAAATACCGAGCTTACGTCGCGACGTTAATTCAATCGAATTTAAATAAATAATTGCGCCTAGCGAAATTATTATTAACGTCGCTAACGAATTAATTCTAAATTAACTCGTTTGCCCGAATTAAAATCTGATTTCAATTCCGCGTCGAAATCTAATTTCGTCTAATATATCGAATATATTAATACATCGATTAATTCCGAATTAATCGTTCTCTCTCTTTAGACGACATTTTATCCCGGATAACACTCCGTTATTAATCCTATATTAATTTTCTCTCTCTCTTCTGTATAATCCCAGATTATTCAAGAGTGCGAGTGTGCGTCATCGGTGGATTATCGGGAAGCGACCCATGAGATCCCCGGATAATCTGGCAGTAAATACGGTCGTCGGAGTATCCGAATCACGTACGTACCAAGTACTACGTTCTACCGATTTACAAGACAAGGTCGACTCCTAGCAAAGCACCAAGTCTACCCAATTCTCCGGACATATCCATTAAGAATATTAAGATTTGTATCAAGCGTAGTATACAATTGTATTGTGCATATCGGTCCAGTATCGGATAATCACGTGCTAGGGCTGGGGCTGGATAAGTGTCTGCCCCGTCCGAAACATATCGGATGTCTGGTAACATAGTCTCTATAATCGGATATACATGACCTGGTCACAATATCCCGATTGGTTGCGCAACACTCAAGAGCACTAGTACCGTATCCTGCGTGACATCAACTCCAATATGACTGAAGTGACACTTCCGTCTTGACATCACCCCAATACTCCACGACTCTCTGATAAACCAGAAGTGGTGTACTCAGAACCGGTCAAAGTCCCCAACCACCAAAACCAAAGTTTATCGATTATCGTAAGTATTAGCGATGCAAGTCTCAGGTTAAGACTATACACACCTACCTTGATTTCGGCCTCCCATAGACACATAGTCATAATACCAATGGGATTCCGAGGGGTCTATCCAGAGCGAAGCTGTTTCCCGTACCGTCGGTGAAACACGACCTCCTATCGCACTTGCATAAGTATCCAATACTTATATATATGAGAACTATGCCGTTGTGCCCTCACAAACGCGCACAAGTGCAATACTAGCCTATTCCGCATTATCGATGTCCAGTCTCGATAATACTACGGCTAGGGATATTTAATGATTAAACCTTCGGGGACTGATACTGTCTCATATCATTCTCAGTCCAGGTACTAATCATAGGGACCTCTCTCTTCATTTATATATCTATGGTGATCTAATCACAAATGATGAGAGTGCATTTCTTTGTCACATAGTTAATTTGCTACACAACACAATGATCTGTGCAAATAGTGACGCTATGGGTCATAATGTCCAACAATCTCCCACTTGGCACGTAGCGAGTCACTCAAGTGTCCTACACCTAACTATGTACGGTTCGCTCAAATTGCTGAGGAAAGGTTTTCGTCAGCGGATTTGTTCGATTATCGTTTGACGCGATTTATACGATCATCACATCGCCACGATGTATGATCCGAACGAATCAGATGATGTAGAAGTATATATCTGGATCATCGATGAGACCTTTAATTCCTTAGCTTGTGCTGACGCCTAGCTCAGCTGCTAACAGAACTATATCTAATCTAATTAGATTTACTTTCGACCCAAAAGACTTCTATTGCTGCCTCAGCTGCAGCAATACCGCATTTGTTGTTTATTCGGCAACAGTTATCTTGCTTGGAAGATTTCCAGCTCACTGTCCCTTTATTCAAACTTTATAGTACCGCAGTATTTAATCGTTTGGAAACTTGCTGCCAGTGATCCCAGTCACTTCAAGTTCTCATTCTCCTAGTAAAAAGATAGCATCTTTAGTTCTCAGAGATACTAACAGATGTTCTTAACTTCAATCCAGTGATTATCACTTGGATTGACCCGATTGTGACTCCATATGCTCGAAGCGTATGAGACACCCCATCAAGTACATTTTAAATGTACAATTTCCCAGAGAGTGTTAACAACTCCAATCTATCCCAGTAGATCTTTATTCCTTGAATAAAGGTTGTTACTCCCCAGAATTCTACGGAGAATTTCTATGAAAGAATTTATGAAAGCCAAGCTTTCACCAATTGCTTTATGGGAATTTCACTGTCAGTGCGCTCTCCACTAACCTCCTTATATACACAAGAATTATTTCGTTTTGAGTTAAATCATAAACCATTATGATTATTTCAAAACGTCAGTTCCAAGAACCTTATGCTTGCATTGATCCAAACATGGATCGAATAACCCGCAAACCTTGTTTGTCGGTTATATAAAATCGTCAGGATGTTGTAAACATCCTCCAAAGGTTTCCTTTTCAGGAAAAGCGATTTTTGATTTATAACTAACATATTTCATAAATGAAATATATAGTTATTTTCAAGCATTTTCAAAATGGATTTACCATGGCAACAGGTAAAAGGTTGAACCGTTATTAACACAATGTTGATAACGATACCTTTCCGTCAAAAGCCTAGCTTTGTACGTTGGTATGTTTCCATCCATGTATGTCTTCCTTGAAGACTTAATGTACCATAGGCACAATGCCTTGTAGTACAACAACTAGTATCCAAAATAGTTGTTATACATGGAATCCATTTCGGATTCATGGCACTTTGCCATAACAGAGAGTCGATACCTCGATCACTTCCTCAAAACGTATTCGTGGATATACCTTCACAAGATGGACAATCTTTATGAGGTTAGATCAGAAACCCATACCCTAGGTTGTTTCTGACTCTATCCGATCTACGAAGTTCTTGTGTATTGAAGATTAATGGTAGATTCATCATAGATGAACTATTTGTGTTCCATTAAGGACTTCGTGCTTGAACAGTATTACTCCGATTTTCATCGAGTATCACTATCCTCCCACTGACCACTGCATATCGGTATTTCTCTCAGGAAAACCGCATGGTGAGCAACATCACATTGTTCTCATGTGGGATTTATAAGTACTATACTTAAGGTTTCCCTTAGGATAACCTATATGGCACTTATCCAATTTGGGTCCTTAGTTTGGTATCATCCAAACGCTATGCCTGGCCTACCCAAATTATCAGGAATGAGACCTCGTTTATTCCCTGTTCATATCCTATATGATA
>SKCR01001985.1:0-14278 GCA_019454045.1 Zanthoxylum bungeanum | reverse complement strand
TTGGAGCTTGGAGCATCAATGGAGGACATGACCGAAAATCACAAGGAGCACAAAAGGGAGAATGCCGAGAGCTTCTTCAAGGGAGCAAAAAGTTTTTTTGTTCAACGCATCGCAAAGCCGTTCAATGTAAGTATGATTCCGCCATAATTCATTGTTGTATTCACACATGTTTCTTGTTTGAAATCGATCTTGGGACTAACTAGAAACCCAACAAAAGGATCCCACTTTTTGATGATTGCTTCATTAAATGCCTCTCCAGGGCTCTTAAACCATCATTTGGAAGTTGTGTTGCCATCATGGCCTTCTTTAAATGCCTATCACATCATTTTAGGGTTTTCCCCGTTTCGTCTCCCAAAGATGCCACACGTTGTGCATTCATGGCTTGCGCGCCAAAATCGAGTACAATTGGATTCCAACTCATTAATTGCTCTAGTTTCGTCCTTCCATTTGAATTCAACCGGGTGAGATATTCATCACACGTGTCACCAATCCTGCCCTCCATCTTCCATCAAACGGTCAGAATCGAACCGAGCTACCTATTTAAAGGCCACTATACTCCATTTTACTCTTTTATCACTTCGTCTTCTCTAAAAAAACTGCAACAAAGCTCATCTGCCTCCTGCGATCTTCCAACCTTTAAATCTCTCACAAGTTCTTCAGCACCGTCTTCAATCCTCTCAAGTAATTTATTCTCTGATTACCTCTCTTTTTAATGCATGGTTCTAAAATTTCAATAATGATGATATTTTGCCTATGTTTGCGTTGGTTTCTTTTGTGGTAGTGTTTGTTTTTCTGAGGTGGTGGGGATATGAGGGATGAGTTTATTCATACGAGAGTATTTTGGTTATTTATGTATGTATGCATGTATGCTTTTCTGGGTTTTGGGGATAAATGGTTTATGTTTCTGGCTTTTTGCTTTGAAGACTTACTGCTTTACCATTGCTAGCGCGTTTAGAGCTTTCTAGGGTTAGCAAATCGGTAGCGATGAGGAATAACTAAATAAGATCATGAACTAACCTCCCACCTTGAGTCGTGTTTTATTAGGAATGTTTGATTCCGAGTCTTCCTCCCTCACTCCCTTCGAGATCCTGCCTACTACCCCACCCCACCCATAATCGTACATAGCTCGAGATTTGAGAGTCCCAACGAATATAACATCACTCCAACTGCTTCCGATGAGGGCAACCAATCCTATCACAAATAGGTAACCCGACCCGAGACAAGCCACACTAGGCTTGACTATGCAAATCTCGACATGGATCGGGCTTCAAAAATCACCGAAATCGAGCTGGAGGAATTGAGGGAAATGTTCGATATTCCAGAATATATCAGCCTAGATGTCCTGAGGGAATGTGACTAAACGAGTCGACCCGAAAATGATGCGGTGGCACTGTGCGCGACTTTCTTCGATATGAGACTTCGGCTTCCCATCCAAGACTACTTTGCAAGGATGCTATCCTCCATGCACATAGCTCCGTGCCAACTAAATCTGAACAGTTGGAGAATTTTAGCCGGCTTGTACATCATCTGGAGCCGAACCGGGCTGGGAGAGCCGACCTTTTATGAGCTGAAAAGTCTGTACCGGATGAATGCCAACCCAAAAAAATACAAGGGTTGGTACTATCTCTCTACTCACGATGAGATTTTCCATCTCATCCCTAATCTCCCGGCCACCAAAAAAAAATTCAAGGATAAGTAGTTATTCGCTGTGGGCCCCTGGGGATAAAAACAGTTAGTTGACAAAGAACTCATCACAGTCCCCAATATCTTCTCTGACATAGATAACAACCTGACCTCTGAATTCTTTTTTTTTTTATGACTTAACCAATTTCTAAACTCTAAACCATTTGCAGCTTGCTGGGGGGATCTCCCCAAAGTCCACCACGAGACCCGGGCCAGGGTGAAGAAGACAACCAAATTTGAAGGGCACTACAGGGACCTCGTTAACTCATCTGCCTTGGCTGACTCAGGCCTAATCCCGAGCATTCTGCCACCCCAGCCGAGGCAGGATGGTAGGTTATGAATGATCCACTAACTTCATGTTTGTTACTTTAGTCTATTTTTCTCTTTGCCTTTTCATTTTCTTCTTTATGTTCTAAGTGTTTCCTTTTCTTTACAGGAATGTTTGGATCCCGAAATCATTTCCGGCGTGCCTAAGAGATGTTGCGGGCTTCCCAGGATGGGTCCAGCAGCTCCCGATTTGATTGACCACTTTGGTCCTGCCAGAAGCAAGGTGGAAGTCTTCATATTCCATTGCCGCACCATCACAACGGCCTTCAAACGCCCATCATCCGTCATAATCCCGAACCCTTTAGTCCAACCTATGCATGCCCAGCCGGCCGTTCAGACTACAAGTACCTCTAGATCATCCCAAGCCGCAATCGCTCCTCTCGACCGAGCAAAAGATTCCACCATCAGATCAGATGTGATGAGCCCAATGAGATTGTGGAAAGGGCTCCGACGGGGAAAATGGCAGTCCAAAAGGGCAAAGCCTCAAGTGTCCCTCCTCTAGGGACCCCACCGCTGGGCATCAATAATTTTACCGAGGATGTGGGAGACAAAGTTGCCCACTTCCTTCCAACTTCGAATCAGGTGGTCGGTTTTGTAGACTTGGAGAAGGCCACGGAGTATGAAGGTCTCTCGCTCGAGGACCTGTTGGGTTTCTAAGGTCATCCCAAGATCATATAAAACATGAAACCTGTGAATACTAAAAGTAAGAATGGCGGAAACATACTTACAAAGAACGGTTGTAGGATGCGTGTAGAACAAAAAAATTTCCTTTAAGAAGTCCTCCAAGATCTTCTCTTTGAAGTTGTTTGTTGAAGCTCCAAGCTTGAAGGTTGAGATTCCAAACTCAAAGGATGGTTTCCCTATCACCTAGTATGAATCTTTGTGTGCTAGCAATGGAGAAATTTTGCAATAAAATTTCCCCAATAATCGTTGTTGTATTCGGCCAAGGTGAGAAAGAAAGAGAGAGTTTTTGTTTTTCTTTTGTTTTGTTTTGTTTCGTTTCTAAAACAAATACAAGTTATGAAAAAGTAAAAACAAAATTTGGTATATCATTTTCCAAAAAGCAAAAACCAAGATTTGGAGGGAAAATAGCATTTATTACTCCCAACTACTCCCATCACTTAAAGTGACTAGATGTCTATCACCAAAAAGTTGAAAAGACTTCCATCACTGAAATGACAATTGATATGACACGTGATGTGACTTGTGGGCCCAACTTTAATTTAAAATCTGAGTGGGCCCACAAACACATCCTGGGCTCGGGTTCGTTAATTCCGAATTAATGAATTTTCCATTGCTACGTAATTAAATCAAATTTAATTAAATAATTATGCCTAGCAAAATTATTATTCACGTCGCTCGCGAATTAATTCTAAATTAATTCGTTCGCCCGAATTAAAATCCAATTTTTAATTCCGTGTCGAAATCCAATTTCATTTAATATATCAAATATATTATTTTATCGATTAATTCCAAATTAATCGTTCCCTCTCTTCAAATAGTATTTTATCCCAGATAAAATCTCTCCGTAATTAATCCTAGATTAATTATGTTCGAATCATATGTCATCGGTGAATCTTCGGGAAGCGACCCATGAGATCCCTGGATATGTTGGCAGTAAATCAGGTCGTCGGACTATACGAACACGTGCGTACCTCGTACCACGTTTTTATCGATTTACGAGACATGGTTGGCTTCTAGCAAATCACCGTTGTAGGTAATTCATTTTTGCATATAAGTCTCGATGAAGAGTCTCACATGGAGGCACTACTCTTTAAGTTGTGGAAGTCGCGGGAAACAGACTTAGGAAGGGAAAAGTCAGAAATCAATACCCTGTTGGATTAATTCGTTTGCTTAGCTTCGGGTTGCTCGTTAGGCCTCTGTTTTAAAACTCATCCTTGGCCCAAAACCCCCGCAAGTCACACACCAAGCCCATACACCACCAAGCCACACACCAAGCCCACTAAAATAACCAACCACACGCCCATAATCCCTCCAAAATAATAAATCCACACATTAAACACATGTTGAAATCCTAATAAATCACATTCCCAAATTAAAAGAATCAAATCAAATCACATTCCCAAATTAAAAGAATCAAATCAAATCAAATTAAATCATATTCCTAATTAAAAGAGATCAAATCAAATCAAACCAATTCACATCCCTAATTAAATAGATTTTTTCTTATGGCACACTAATTAAAATATCCCCCATAATTACACAATATTTTTTCCCTATTCACATAAGGTAAACCCCAACCATTGCCTATAAAAAGAAGCCTAAACCAAACCTTAGAGACCCTAGCTCATTCACGCCCCTCTTCTCTTTCCCTAGAGCTCACCATTCACGGCCTCCCTCTCAAAGAACCCTAGCATTCACACAAAAAGACACAAACCACACTGCCCTCACGCTCTGTCTCTCAACACACTTAGCAACCAACAAATCAACACGTAAAACACCATTCAACTCCCCTTCACGTGAACCATCAGACCGACACTAATAAGCCACAAGATGCCAAAAACGTAAACCTCATGCACCATTAAATAATCACAAGCCACGACCTCACTTACACTCGACAATCAGCCTATCAAACAACACCTCACACCCACTAACTAAAGCCATAAACGGACACATACAATAAACCGCCACTGCCCCTAAAGCCAAGTGACTCACGGAACTTCAGCCCACGTACCAGACAACACTCTCGGCTTCACACCAAGACCGAATCGACCCTCAACCGACTGAACAATTAAACCTAGACTTAGGCCCACCGACCAAACTGACACATATATGCAGCCAATGTTCCACATACAAAAAACTGCGCCAAATATCCCTGCAAAACAGCCCCAAAATTACACCCTAAATCATCCAAAAACACCCCTCAAACTGACCCCAAACCAGTCCATAAAATAGTCATCCGAAATTGCCCAAAACCGTGAACAATAACCCAAAAACAGTGACCAAAAACAGCAGTAAAATAGCAGCAAAATAGTGAGCAAACAGCAGCCCAAAACAGCGAGTCAGCGAAGGAAAACAAAGAACCAGTAAACCAGAGGAGTTGCGGAGCATTAACTCTTCTAACGGCCATGTAACGCACTTCCAAAAGACGACTTAAGAGGTTAGACCTGAGGGCACCATTTTCTATTCATTCTCCTTTATTTTTATTTATTTTCTTATTTTATTTCGCATGAGTATTGTTGATTGGTGTACGATATGACCTTCGGATGAATAGAATATGTGTTCTCTCTTGCGGTATATCGGATGGAAACTCAGACATAAATTTTATAGCCGAATCCGAATGGACGATAGTGCGGTTTATACTTGGGAAACAACTCCACGTACCACTTGAGAGACACACATATTTCGTTTCATCCAATCTTATGTTTATGCATGATTTAGTCGTTTAGTATGCTATTTATTTTTCTAAGCATGATTTAGTCGTTTAGTATGTTATTTATTTTTATGCATGATTTAGTTGGTTATTTTCGAACATGATTAGTTATTTCTTTCGCATTAGGAATTTAATTCATGTTTATGTTTTGGTTGTTATTTATTTTTTTATGTTTAATAATTCAATATGTTCATGAGATTATTGTGTGTTTGTCGTTATGACGACTTACTTTTATTCTTGCAAACTTAGATATAGGTTATATGCAAACTTAGATATAGGTTGTATGCGAACTTAGATGTAGGTTATTTTTGCGTAGACTTGGTTAGATTATTGCACAAATCCATTCATTACAAGTGGCATAAGTAAGGGACCATTCTGATTCCAACAGTTTGAGGTCTTCCCTTGCGAGGGGTGAGTGCGGCCTTAAATCATTTTTCCCAGTTCACACTGGGTGGCGACTCCATTTTATTTCTCCGGTTTAGTTCACCTGTGGGCTACTCCGTACTCCCAACCGGGCCGCGAGCCTGGAACATCATCGTCGATTTCTGTGTCCTACAGTCTGGCGACTCCACTGGGGATAGAGAATCGGCCCCGAAATAATGCCTTGTAATGTTTGTGATTTTGTTTTAATTAACCGTGCCTACCGTGGGTTGAAAGGGGTTTAATCAAAGGCACTATTAGAGCTAAGTAATGGTTTGATGTCTTCTTTCATTCACTACCTTTCTATAAGGAAAAGCCGTGAAGGCACCTAGATAATCATTTACTCAAAGCTTACTGTGATGGACTAATTTGGAGGACTTGTTGTTTATTCCTGTCACCAAGAACGATAAAAGCCTAAGAGGCTTGGGTATTTAAGAGAGTTCGCTCCACCCTCCCTCTGGGGAATCTACAATAGGAAATCCATTTGACAGTCAGTCATGCACCATAACTTGTTGGCACGTACCTTAGTGTATAAAAAAGGTACGCTCACTTGGTCGCTCGAAACCTTGAGTGGGGAGTCATAGTTGTGGGAAATCCTTCACCGACGAGAGCCTTTGTCTATACCCCTATAAACCTGCATATGAACTGTAGTTGTATGACCAATAGAAACTATCCATTTATGCATTTGTTAAGGACTATCGTCATTTGGATTCAGTTGGGCCTTTTGTCATGAGGTATGGGCTTGTTGGGCCATTTAAACTTGGACGAGTTCGTGCCTTATGACAATTGGGCCAAAAGCTTCTAAAATGCCAATGGGCCACTTTGTGTTTAGGCCTCTTATCATTTGAAGTTGTTTAGCCATGTTATCGCAAAAGTGTAAACCTGTTGGGCCTTTTCAACTGGGACAAGTTTGCACCGCGCAATAGTATGATTGAATGCTTTAAAATGATAATGGGCTGACTTATATATTCCATACATCGCACGCATCTCATGCATCTCATGCATATACACATCATATTAACCTCTGTGTCTTAAAAGCCATCATAGATACCCGTTGGGTTAGGAAGAGGGAAGACTCGTCAAAAGGCCGCTAGCAACATGAGTGAATCAGAGAATGAGGGATCTCGTATGGATCAGCTGGAGACTAGTCTCACTAAGGTTACCGAGCAGTTACAAGCTTTGACCACCGCTATGGCTAATATGGTTGTGCCATGTGCTGGGGAGGCTCTGAGAATGTGAAGCGTGAGGACCCTCCGAACATATTGAGTGATGATATCCCTGTCTTTGATGATGACATGGCTGAGTATGAAACATGCGCCTTTGGACTGACAGCATTGATAGCCTTGAAAGCTAAGAACGTGGAAGTTTACAGAGACTCGATGTTGGTAGTCCGACAGATGCAATGAGAATGGGAATTGAAGGAAGAACGGTTGAAACCCTACTTATTCCACCTCAGGAATCCGACACAAGCCCTCCCCGATTGTAAATTTCAGCACTTGCCGCGAGAAGAAAATCAAATGGCCGACGCGTTAGCTACACTAGCCGTAACTTGGGAAAATCCGAAGAAATTGGTGATGAGACCTCTAGTATTGACAACGACAAGCAAACCGGTTTATGAGAAAGAAATAATCTTGGAAGTAAAGGTCAACGATGGGAAACCTTGGTATTACAATATTCAGCGGTACTTAGAACACGGGGAATTCCCGGAAGAAGTGAGCAGAAATGACCGGATAGCCATTCAGAAGTTGGCTTCCCAATATGTAAGTCTGAAGGGAGAACTATACAAGAGATATGTGAATGGCATCCCGCTGAAGTGTTTAAGAAAAGAAGAGGCTCAGAAGGCAATGGAAGAAGTACATGCCGGGGTATGTGGACCGCACATGAATGGATTGAACTTGTCCTGCAAGATAGCGACACAAGGCTTTTATTGGTCGACCATGGAAGCTGACTGCGCGAAGCTGGTAAAACACTGTCATGATTGTCAAACGCACGGTAATTTGAACCATTTGCCGCACACAGATTCGCATGGGCTATCAAAGCCGTGGCCTTTCTCAGCATGGGGAATTGATATGATCAGAGAAATTCGACTACACACATCGAATGGACATCGTTTCATAGTAGTGGTAGTAGACTACTTTTCAAAATGGGTGGAAGCTAAGTCGTTTCGCAATGTTACAACAAAGAAGATGGCGAAGTTCATAGCCCAGAACCTCATTTGTCGATATGGAATGCCGCATCACATAGTAACGGACAACGGAGTCCAGTTTCAAGGAGAAATAAAGGCAATGCTACAGAAGTATGAAATAGGACATCACAAGTCGTCACCCTACAGGCCGCAAGCAAATGGGGATATCGAGGCAACCAATAAGACAATAAAGAAGATGTTAGCCAAAATGACGGAGAATTACAAAGATTGGGCTGATAAGCTATCGTACGCCCTGTGGGGATACAGAACTTCTGCGAGAACAGCAACATGAGCCACTCCTTACTCTTTGGTCTACGGAATGGAAGCAGTACTGCCAGTGGAAGTTGAGATACAGTCTATGCGGGTATTAGTAGAAACAGAGTTACCTGAACAGGAATGGGCCTCGTACAGATTTGAACAGTTAGCACTACTGGTTGAGAAGTGAATGAAGTCCTTACATCACATGCAGAAATACCAGAAGAGGTTGGCTCGAGCGTTCAATAAAAACGTGCGTCCTACCAAGATCAGAAAGGGTGATCTGGTGCTTAAGCAGTCGAAGCCGTCGACGACAGACCCGAGAGGAAAGTTCAGACCCAACTGGGAAGGACCCTACATAGTGCAAAAAGTAATGGGAAATGGGGCAGTGAGACTGTCAGATTTGGAAGGGAACGAGTTCACTGAGCCAATCAATGTGGACAGGTCGAAGCAATATTTTGCCTGAGAAAGAGAAGACCAAGCGATCTCCGGAAGACCTGGCAGAAGACCTAACTTAACAGAATAGGAAATTCACCCATGCATGCATGCATACACGTAACATACTTGCAATTTTTGTGTTTGTTATGTGTTTGCAGGTTTCAAACAAAAGAGAACTGAACGATCACCAGAAAAGAAACGGCAGGAGGAACCTATAAGCAGACCCAGGGGGCGACCAGAGACATGCGTAGGCACATGGCGCCAAGGAGCACAATGAGGGTCTAACCCATCAGGAACATGAAGTACCTCCACACATGCATACATACACATCGCATGCACGCGTTTTTATTATGTTGTTTTGTTTATGTTCACAGGTCTCGAAGAAAAGAAGGAAAAGTGGCAAAATACAAGCAAGCTGAGAGCAACAAAACAGTATCAACAGTTTTCAGAAATGGATCCCCAGGGTTGAGGCCCACACATAATCATCAGTTTTGGGAATGAACCCTCAGGGTTGAGGCCCTCTCTACCAGCAGTTTTCGAGAATGAATCCCAGGGGGCGAAGCCCACATTCTTAGCGGTTGAAGAATTCCAGTGAAGTGAAAAAAAAATGGAGAGAGAGAGAGAAGTCCTTGATGGCTAATCATATGTCCGGTGATGAAATTTTTTGCTGTAGGGTGAAACCTTAGAAACGATAAGTGCGAGATGTGCTCTCATCCGGTATTCTGAGTAGTTGATCTCGGCTAGACTCGCGAGCACTTGATTACGGGATCTTAGCAGTAGAAGCCTGAGTAGTTGACGAAATGACTAGTTGAAGAGATGGCGGATCAGTGAATGATCGTTTGCCTAGATGTCCATCCTGGTTTACTTATGCTACGATATGTGATATGGTTGGAAACAAAGAAAAAAAATCTCTGAAAAGAAAAGGAAAAAATAGACCACCTATAACCGATAAGCGTGAAGCTACCCGTGGGTGAGTATTAGGACCACCATGAGGAAAAATGATACCTTAAAGGGTAGGTGTGTCGGAAAAAAGAGAAAGAAAAAAAATAGAAAGAAAGAAAAGTGAAAAAAAAAAGATAAAAAAAAGAAAGTTCAAAATGAAAAGAAAGAAAAGAAAGAGACGAAAGAAAAAAGAAGAAAACCATATCATGTTGAGTACGAAGAAGTAATCACAGAGTATGATCAAGACAACTCGATTGGTTAGACCCACTGATCCAATTCTCCGAGACAAAATCATCGAGTTGGCTTACTTAAGGATTAAGCTGCGAAAGAGCCTTGGCACACACAAACTAGGAGTCTAGTTCAGATCATTCATGCAGATGATCGGATTTGGGTGTATTAAATACTTTGAAGGTTCTCTGGTTTCAACACGAAGCATCCGTTGAGGACGAAAAAAAAAATATTTAAGCCACCAGGATTATCTCGTGAGAGGCAAATACAACATGTTGATATGCAACACCAACATCAGTATCAGTTTGGGGGCGAGGCCCACATCAACATCAGTTTGGGGGCGAGGCCCACATCAGTATCAGTTTGGGGGCGAGGCCCACATCAGTATCAGTTTGGGGGCGAGGCCCACATCAGCATCAGTTTGGGGGTGAGGCCCACATCAGTATCAGTTTGGGGGTGAGGCCCACATCAGTATCAGTTTGGGGGCGAGGCCCACATCAGTATCAGTTTGGGGGCGAGACCCACATCAGTATCAGTTTGGGGATGAGTCCCAGGGTTGAGGCCAACACATCATCAGAATGCCGGGTATGGCACTCCGGGTATAGAGACACAACCGTGACACCTCATGTATGAGGTTTAGCACGCTGAGTATGGCACTTTGGGTATGGAGACACAACTGCGACACCTAGGGTATGGGGTTTAGCACGTCGGGTATGGCACTCTGGGTATGAAGACACAACCGCGACACCTCGGGTATGGGGTTTAACACGCCGGGTATGACACTCCGGGTATGGAGACACCACCGCGACACCTCGGGTATGCTGTTTAGCACGCCGGGTATGGCACTCCGGGTATGGAGACACAACCGCGACACCTCGGGTATGGGGTTTAGCATGCCAGATATGGCACTCCGGGTATGGAGACACAACCGCGACACCTCGGGTATGGGGTTTAGCACGCCAGATATGGCACTCCGGGTATGGAGACGCAACCGTGACACCTCGGTTATAGGGTTTAGCATGCCGGGTATGGCACAACAAAATCAACTCAGTTCAAAGCAATAGGCAAGTCAAGTGGCAGCTGGCGAGCCAGGTAAGAAAAAATGCATTGCATAACTTTGATAGGATTGTCATTGTCACACACTGCATAAGTCCCATCAAAGTGGGGGCGACTGTAGGTACTGTATTTTTACATATAAGTCCCGATGATGAGTCTCACATGGAGGCACTACTCTTTAAGTTGTGGAAGTCGCGGAAAACGAACGTCGGAAGGGAAAAGTTAGAAATCAATACCCTGTTTGATTAATTCGTTTGCTTAGCTTCGGGTTTGCTCGTTAGGCCTCTGTTTTAAAACTTATCATTGGCCTAAAACCCCCGCAAGTCACACACCAAGCCCATACACCACCAAGCCACACACCAAGCCCACCAAAATAACCACCACACGCCCATAATCCTTCCAAAATAATAAATCCACACATTAAACACATGTTGAAATCCTAATAAATCACCTTCCCAAATTAAAAAATCAAATCAAATCACATTCCCAAATTAAAAGAATCAAATCAAATCAAATTAAATCATATTCCTAATTAAAAGAGATCAAATCAAATCAAACCAATTCACATCCCTAATTAAATAGATTTTTTCTTATGGCACACTAATTAAAATATCCCCCCATAATTACACAATATTTTTTCCCTATTCACATAAGGTAAACCCCAACCCTTGCCTATAAAAAGAAGCCTAAACCAAACCTTAGAGACCCTAGCTAATTCATGCCCCTCTTCTCTTTCCCTAGAGCTCACCATTCACAGCCTCCCTCTCAAAGAACCCTAGTATTCACACAAAAAGACACAAACCACACTGCCCTCATGCTCTGTCTCTCAACACACTTAGCAACACAACAAATCAACACGTAAAACACCATTCAACTCCCCTTCACGTGAACCATCAGACCGACACTAATAAGCTACAATATGCCAAAATCGTAAACCTCATGCACCATTAAACAATCACAAGCCACGACCTCACATACACTCGGCAATCAGCCTATCAAACAACAACTCACACCCAATAACTAAAGCTACAAACGGACACATGCAATAAACCGCCACTGCCCCTAAAGCCAAGTGACTCACGAAACTTCAGCCCACGTACCAGACAACACTCTCGGCTTCACACCAAGACCGAACCAGCCCTCAACCGACTGAACAAACAAACCTAGACTCACGCCCACAGACCAAACTGACAGATACATGCAGCCAACATTCCACGTACAAACAACTGCGCCAAATATCCCTGCAAAACAGCCCCAAAACTGCACCCTAAATCATCCAAAAACACCCCTCAAACTAACCCCAAACCAGTCCAAAAATCAGTCCCTAAAACAGTCATCCAAAATTGCCCAAAACCGTGAACAATAACCCAAAAACAGTGACCAAAAACAGCAGTAAAATAGCAGTAAAACAGTGAGCAAACAGCAGCCCAAAACAGCGAGGGAGCGAAGGAAAACAATGAACCAGTAAACCGGAGGAGTTGCGGAGCATTAACCCTTTTGACGGCCGTGTAACGCACTTCCAAAAGATGACTTAAGAGGTTAGACCTGAGGGCACCCTTTTTTATTCATTCTCCTTTATTTTTATTTATTTTCTTATTTTAATTCGCATGAGTATTGTTGATTGGTGTATGATATGACCTTCGGATGAATGGAATATGTGTTCTCTCTTGCGGTATATCGGATGGAAACTCAGACGTAAATTCCGTAGCCGAATCCAAATGGACGGTAGTGCGGTTTGTACTTGGGAAACAACTCCACGTACAACTTGAGAGACACACATATTTCGTTTCATCCAATCTTATGTTTATGCATGATTTAGTCGTTTAGTAGGCTATTGATTTTTCTAAGCATGATTTAGTCGTTTAGTATGTTATTTATTTTTATGCATGATTTAGTTGGTTATTTTCAAACATGATTAGTTATTTCTTTCGCATTAGGAATTTAATTCATGTTTATGTTTTGGTTGTTATTTATTTTTTTTACGTTTAATAATTCAATATGTTCATGAGATTATTGTGTGTTTGTCGTTATGACGACTTACTTTTATGCATGCAAACTTAGATATAGGTTATATGTAAACTTAGATATAGGTTGTATGCGAACTTAGATGTAGGTTATTGTTGCGTAGACTTGGTTAGATTATTGCACAAATCCATTCATTACAAGTGGCATAAGTAAGGGACCATTCCGAACCCAACGGTTTGAGGTCTTCCCTTGCGAAGGGTGAGTGCAACCTTAAATCATTTTTCCCAGTTCACAATGGGTGGCGACTCCATTTTATTTCTCCGATTTAGTTCCCCTGTGGGCTACTCCGTACTCCCAATCAGACCGCGAGCCTGGAACAGCGTCGCCGATTTCTGTGTCCTACAACCGTGCCTACCCAATTCTCCAGAAATATTCTTAAAGGAATATATAATCTATGTCAGTCATAATATACGTAGTATTGCGTATCTCAATCCAGTATCGGATGTCACATGCAAGGCCTGGGGCTGGAAAAGTGTCTGCCCCGTACGAAGCATATATCAGATCACAAGCAACTAGTCTCTTTAATCGGATAATCATGACCTTGTCATATTATCTTGATGGTTGTAACCCATTAGAGTACCAGTTCTGTATCCCTGCGTGATCATCATCTCCATATGACTGAAGTGATACTTCCGTCTTGACATCACACCCAATACACTACGATTCTCAATAAACCCAGAATAGGCGTACACAGAACCTGTTAAAGTCCTGGACAATCAAAACCAAAGCGTATTGATTATCGCAAGTACTAGCGATGCAAGTCTCAGGTTAAGACCAAATACACATACCCTGATGCGGATTCCCATAGACACATAGTCATACTACCAATGAGATTCCGAGGGGTCTATCCAGAGCGAAGCTGTTTCCGTACCGTCGGTAAACACAACCTCCTATCACACTTGCATAAGTATCCAATACTTAAATATATGATAACTATGCTGTTACGCTTCCATAACACGTACAAGTGCAATACTAGTCTATTCCGCATTATCGATGTCCAGTCTCGATAATACTACGACTATGGATATTTAATGATTAAACCTTTATGGATTGATATAGTCTCATATCTTATAATCTGGAACTAATCATAAGGACTTTTATCATTTATATATTTAAGTAATCAAATTACAAAATGATAAAATGCAATTTCATTGTCACATAGTTAATTTGTACAAAAACCACAATGTCTTTTACAAATAGTGACGCTATGGGTCATAATTGTCGAACATGAAATTGTTACCAAATCATATAGGTTTCTATCAAGGGTAATCGAACTTCTCCATAATAACTTGTATTTATCGTTTTTGCTATACTGACTCCATTTT
>SKCR01001984.1:0-14326 GCA_019454045.1 Zanthoxylum bungeanum | reverse complement strand
GCTTTGAAGGATTTTGAGAGAGAAGAAAATGGCCTAAGGCCGAAAATTGGGGGAGATGGGAGAGAGAAGAAGTGTGTTGTGTTATTGGTTTCTAAAACCTATAAAACATATACCAAAATCTCTACACATTTTGTATTTGTTTTTCCAAAAAACAAAAAGCAAAAGTGAGGGAAAAATGGCATTAAATGCATTCAACAACCCCCATCAACTATTCACATCTCAATCAATGATGACAAGCATTACTTCACTCAAAGTGATGTGACTTCCATCACTTAATTGACTAGTTATTTGACGCTTGATGTGACTTATTGGCCGCACCTGAATTCGAAATGCGAATGGGCCCGCAAAACACTCCCAGGCTCGGGTTCGCTAATTCCGAATTAACGAATTTTCCGTTGCGACGTAATTAAATCAAATTTAATTAAATAATTATGCCTAGTAAAATTACTATTCCTTCGCTAATGAATTAATTCTAAATTAACTCATTCGCCCGAATTAAAATCTAATTTTAATTCCGCGTCGAAATCTAATTTCGTTTAATATATCGAATATATTATTTTATTGATTAATTCCAAATTAATTTTTCTCTCTCTTTAAATAATATTTTATCCCAGATAAAATATCTCTGTAATTAATCACAGATTAATTTTCTCTCTCTAATAATTAATCCCAGATTAATAATGTGCGAGTCATACGTCATCGGTGAATCTTCGGGAAGCGACCCATGAGATCCCCGGATATGTTGGCAGTAAATCTGGTCAACGGACTATCCGAACACGTACGTACTTAGTACTACGTTTTTACCGATTTACAAGACATGGTTGGCTTCTAGCAAAGCACCGTGCCTACCCAATTCTCCAAAAATATTCTTAAAGGAATATATAATCTATATCAGGCGTAGTATACACAGTATTGCATATTGCGATCCAGTATCAGATGTCACATGCAAGGCCTGGGGCTAGAATTGTGTCTGCCTCGTAAGAAGCATATGTCGGATCTCTGGTAACTAGTCTCTATAATCGGATAATCATGACATAGTCATATTATCCCGATAGCTGCAGCATATAACAGCACCAGTTCCGTATCCTACGTGATCATAATCTCCACTATGGCTGGAGTGATACTTCCATCTCGACATCACACCCAATACACTACGATTCTCAATATACCCAGAAGAGGCGTACACAAAACCGGTTAAAGCCCTGGATGACCAAAACCAAAGTATATTGATTATCGCAAGTATTAGCGGTGCAAGTCTCAAGTTAAGACCAAATACACCTACCCTGATTCGGACTTCCATAGACACATAGTCATACTACCAATGGAATTTTGAGGGGTCTATCCAGAGCGAAGCTGTTTCTGTACCATCGGTAAACACAACCTCCTATTACACTGGCATAAGTATCCAATACTTAAATGTATGAGAACTATGTCGTTATGCTCGCACAACGCGCACAAGTGTAATACTAGTCTATTTTGCATTATCGATGTCCAATCTCGATAATACTATGACTAGGGATTTTTAATGATTAAACCTTCGTGGATTGATACTGTCTCATATCATCTCAATCCGGAACTAATCATAAGGACATTTTATCATTATGTATCTTGATAATCTAATTACAAATGATAAAAGAGCAATTTCCTTTTGTCACATAGTTAATTTGTACAACAACACCATGTTCTGTACAAATAGTGATGCTATGGGTCATAATTGTCCAACATCTGGTTGGTCGGTTGGTAATTAATTATTAATTTGAATTAATCAGGATACCGACTATATGGCTGGTTGGTAATTATCACGTAAAGTTAATATATTATATTAAGGGAGATATCTAAAATAGTAGTAATAAAAGTTGATCCTCTAACCCCCATCAATTTCTTTTATTGTATTTTTACTTTATTTACTTTCAGCAATTTACTTTTCAGCAATTTACTTTCAGTAATTTTCTTTTTTTTTTCTTTTTACTTTTTACTTTTTACTTTTACTTTATTTACTTTTCAGCAATTTACTTTTCAGTATTTAATTTTCAATATTTTACTTTGCGTGACTTTATTTGAATTGAATCAAATTAGTCCGAGTACCCACTTTTCAAAAGTTCGGATATACGAGTTTTGTTTGATTGTGTCCCAGATAACAATGCCACAATTAGTTTCTTCTGATCAAATCAGTTTGAGCTATTTGTTTGTCATGTTATATGTTTGAGATTTATTTATATTCAAAATATAAATGTTGTTATTCACATCTAATGTGTTTATCTCAATATCATCTTTATATAATAAAACACTTTAGTGTTCTAGAATATAAAGGTACACCCGTAGTGGGTTATACACTGATATAGAGATAATGTTTCTAGTCAAACTAGTTACATTATAACAGTTTCCTAATTTAGGTACACATCCGAAGGTAGTTCCTAAACTTAGGTATCTACGATTAAAACAGTGACTTTCATCCCGTTTCTGATTCGCAGATAAATCTCTATTGAAGTCAGTATCCTGTTCAAAACATATTCTTAACATCAATACATATATTTTATGTTCCACACTAAGTATTTGAAATCTAATTTTAATACTAGTAGTGAACATAATGTGACAAACATATTTGAAGTCGGAGCCTTGCTCGTCTTCAATTCCTTCATGTCTGCTTTGTCCAAACGGCAGTCAACGCTTCTGCGATCCCGTTGCCATAATTTAAGTAGACATTTTGGGATATGTCATTTATCTTCCTAGAATATTATAATGATTTTTCCTTTGCCTATTTCAACACTCCAAAAGCCTTTGGCCTAGCCTCGGCCTTCTAGAATATCGAAGTAAGGTGCGCCTTGCGCTACTTGGCTTATTGCAAATTTTGTCTTTATCTCCTTGAGAATAGTCATTAACTCTCCAAGAGTTATTTATTGTAATTAGTACTTCTAAAATCTAAGTATAGATTTATGAAGATCCTTCAATTTCATTATCATACTTTAAGGATCTAACCCTTAGTTCTGACAAAGAAATTAAGGAGTCTACTGCGACAAGCTTAATGGATTAAGCACTCAAGTTATCATTACATGATCTTCCAAAGATTATGCTCTACTATTTGCTTAACTCCGGGCTTAGGCCTAATATGTTATTTATCAAATAAGTAACTTATTAGTTTCCATGACTATCCTGAAATTATTCCCAATTTGAAAATTAACCATTTAAATATATTTTCCCTAGGATTATGTTTTAAATGCCAATCTTTCAATTTTATCTGATTCTAATAGTCCAACTATTTAATCAACGATTTAGGTACTATTTATTATAATGATTACTATAGTCCAACTATTTAATCAACTATAATTAATTAAATCAAATATATTGATTATTATAATCCAATTATATAATCAACTATAAATGAATAGTTTGAATACAGTCCAACTATTTTAAAACAACGATTTAAATATTAGTCCAACTAACATTTAATTTATTTGACGAATGATATTTGTTTGAGTGCGTATGGCAAGTAATTAAACGAATATTGCAAATTCAATTCTTGCCTCCCACTATTTTTCGGCGAGCCTCTAACCCTCTGTCGAGTACTCGGGAAATCGTGTTTCCTAGCGGGCTAGGATCCCGTTAAATATCACACAATCTTGACTTGGCCAACAAATTGTATGATAATTAACTAGGTAGATCTCTAAGATCATTGGATCCAATCCAATTCCTAGATCCAGTAGGGGGACATCCAAGTCTGAAACATATATCTTATATATGCCAATATATCCAATATATTGCCTAACCTTTTTCCTCTGAATCAACTAAGCTTTGGCTTTGGCACAACAAACTTAGTGATCCCAGTTAAGCGCGACCCATTGACCATGGAAAGCTTCGAAATCAATGTCGATGGATAAAAAATGGTCTTAACTTTGGCCAACAAACCACAACTTGGACAAGACACCAATATGGAACAAATCCTTCGTGATTCAAACACATCATCGATGGACAAAGGCCTTGACTTTAGCCAACAAGCCAATCCCAGTATCGGATCTTGAGTGAGAATCACTCAATGGAAGGAAAAACGCTTAATATTTTGCGAGGGTTTTTAACGTGCAAATTGGCAACCAATTTATTATCTTTGTTAAGGTCTCATCATCATACACCCTTAAACATGCATTCTAAACAAATAATAAAGCGCGTATAATAAATAATAATGATATGCGGATGGATACTTTACACATTGATCCTAGATCAAATCTCTCTCTTTCTCTCTCCCGCTAGCACAAGTATTTGCTTCTACCCGTTACACTACACTTCTAAAGAAACCTCATTTACATTTAGGGGAATAGGTGAGAAGAGAATACAAAGAGTAAGGAGGTAATAAGGCTGGACACGCAGGTCCAATTAATAAATCAAATTTATTACAACAATTTCTAAAATTGTCCCACCCATCTAATATCCATCTGATATATATTATTCATGCATTGCAACCATGTATTCACACAAACATGTTATCAATCAATATAATCAAATTAATTAATATGATAATTAATGACCATCCAATTTTCAAACAACGATTTGATTTTGCTCGAGTCAAACTCCTTTTGCGAATAAGTACTTAAAGTACGAATTCTCGAATTAAATTAAACTTCAAAATTATCCAATTCAATTTGTATTTAATATTAATTAGCTATTTAATTCCAAATTAAATATTACACTTTATTAATAAACCTTTACGACTTAAATTCCAAATTTAATCGTTACGGGTCTCAAAGCCCGATTAATGTCCAACGTCAATTTAATTAAAGTCCAATGGGCTTTTAATTAATTTTGGTCAACTCGGGTCAAACCCAATAACCAAAGTCCAATCCGAGAGTTACCCCATAAGCCTAGAAATCAATTTAGGCCCATTAGGCCCAATTAAACTAATTAAGGTCAATTAGTCGCATTTGGGCTTTATGGAAGCGGTTTTGGGCCCAATTGGATCCAACCAATTTAGCCTAAACCCTCATTGGTACAACCAAGCCCAATAAGCCCATTTACAACATTACAAGCCCAAATCCAATTTTAAGCCCAATTTAATTAAACATAAAAATCCAATTTCATAATTTAATTAAATAAAGTGCATTACATAATTAATTACCCAATTAACATTTCTAAAACATCAATTAGCCTAATTAATCATGCTTATCAATAACAAAACATGTCCAACACATTTTATCAAAAAATGAAACCCAATACATGCTCAATTTGTCTCGGCCATGTGGTGATTTTATGTCCGATTCAGTTTCAATCCAATTAAATCCTCAATCGACATTAAATCAACAATTCCAATCATTTCCAATTCATCCAATGATCAACGAAATAAAAAATCCAAGACATTTAGGGCATAGTTCAATTCGGCCTAGCCTAATAATTTAGGCAAAAATGATCCAATCATAATTTCATGAATTAATCTAATCATCTTCAATTCATCAACATTTAAGCATACTAAATCATCCAATTTCATTAAATCATGCTCAAATACAATTTACCCAATTTTAAGCCCTAAATATTTTCATGCTCAATATTGGCTCAAGATACCATTGTTGGAATTCTCTAAGGTCCCAAGGATCAATTATCAAGCAAGAAACACATGTGAATACATGAAGAAATATAGCGGAAACATACTTACAACGATCGGTTGAGATGTGATGAAGAACACTTCAACTTTCTGCCTTCTGTCAAGCTCGGCAGTGAGCTGATTTGGAGTCCTATTTTCGGCTTCAATCTTCAAGAATCCAAGCTCCAAGCTTTCGAATGGTGTTCCAAGCTCGCGGGTGGGTTTCCCTATCACCTTCGTATGTCTCCTAGAGTGTGCTAGCACTTTGATTTTGCAACAACAATCACTCATTTGCTTCTCTTTTAAAGGCAAAACAGAACCAGTGAATGGGAGAAGAATGCCTCCAAGGCCGAGAGAGAGAGAGAGAGAGCAAATTTTAGCTCCCAAAAACGTGAGAAGAGAGAGAGAATTAAAGTGATTATTTTTGGTATTTGATTTAATGTATCTAATACACTTTTTCCATTTTAAAAAACAAATAAAATTGATTTATCAAATACAAAAAAAGAAGTCAAGCCATTAAAGGCTTCAACCACTTCCATCAATCCCCATCAGTCATGAATAGTGACTTGCGTCAATCACTCAAAGTGAAAGACATCTATCACTTGATTGAAGAATGATGTGACGCTAGATGCGACTAGCGATTTGATGCTTGATTTGACTTGCGTGCCGCACTCGAATTTGAAATGCGAATGAGCTCGCAAACAATCCCGGGCTCGGGTTCGCTAATTCCAAATTAACGAATTTTCCGTTGCGACGTAATTAAATGATTATACCTAGCAAAATCACTATTCACGTCGCTAACGAATTAATTCTAAATTAATTTGTTTGCCCGAATTAAAATCTAATTTTTAATTCCGCGTCGAAATCTAATTTCGTATAATATATCTAATATATTATTTTATCGATTAATTCGAAATTAATCGTTATCTCTCTTTTATTGATATTTTATCCCAGATAAAATATCTCCACAATTAATCCCAGATTAATTTTCTCTCTCATCATTAATTAATCCCAGATTAATAAAATGTGCGAGTAATACATCATCGGTAAATCTTCGGGAAGCGACCCATGAGATCCCCGGATATGTTGGCAGTACATTCGATCGTCGGACTATCCGACACGTAAGTAACTAGTGCTACATTTGTACCGATTTACAAGACAAGGTTGGGCTTCTAGCAAAGCAATATGCCTACCCAATTCTCCAGAAATATCCTTATAGAAAATAGAGATCTAAATCAGGCCTAGTATACGTAGTATTGTGTATTTCGATCCAGTATCGGATGATCACATGCTAGGCCTGGGGCTGGAATTGTGTCTGCCCCGTACGAAGCACATATCGGATGTCTGGTAACTAGTCTCTATAAACGGATATACATGACCTTGTCATAATATCCCGATAGCTGCAGCATTTAAGAGAACCAATCCCGTATCCTACGTGACCATCATCTCCACTATGCCTGGAGTGATACTTCCGTCTTAACATCACACCCAACACTCTACGATTCTCGATATACCCAGAATAGGCGTACACAGAAACCGGTTACAGCCCTGGATGACCAAAACCAAAGTATATTGATTGTCGCAAGTATTAGCGGTGCAAGTCTCAAGTTAAGACCAAATACACCTACCCTGATTTCGGACTTCCATAGACACATAGTCATACTACCAATGTAATTTCGAGGGGGTCTATCCAGAGCGAAGCTGTTTCCCGTACCATTGGTAAAACACAACCTCATATTACACTTGCATGAGTATCATATACCCAAATATATGAGAACTATGCTGTTGTGCCCTCACAACGCGCACAAGTGTAATACTAGTCTTTTACGCATTATCGATGTCCAATCTCGATAATACTCTGACTCGGGATATTTAATTTTATCCTTCGTAGACTGATACTGTCTCATATCATTCTCAATCCAGGAATAAATCATAAGGACCTCCTATCATTTATACATCTAGTGATAATCACAAATGATAAGAGTGCAATCTCCTTTGTCACATAGTTAATTTGTACAACAACACCATGATCTGTACAAATAGTGACGCTATGGGTCATAATTGTCCAACAGCTGTGTCCTTTGATTTACAAAGGTGAGGTTGGTGTAGCAGTCCCGACCAATAGCTATGTACTTTGAGGGCACAATTTGTTTTGTAGCTAGGAACGTTTTGCATAGACATAGAGAGTTCACTCCTCTTGTGAGAAGTAGATGAGTATCTCTCTTAAGGGTTGATTCGGTACTTGAACGATTTGAGCGCTCAAGTCTTTCTATTACGAATAGAAATATTAATATTCATGAGAGTTATGAACAAATCGTTCATTAGAGAATCAATGGTACTTAAGATAAAAATAATTAGAGGGGTATAACGGATATTATGACCCGGCTCTAATTACGAGATACTCGTGAAGGGTCAATTCGTATGTAATGACTATATCGGTGGACACCGACTTGGTTCGGCTTAATATATCATCTGCGGCAACAAGAGTACAACATCGATTTTTTAGTGGAATAACCCGAAGTTAATAATTCAGAATATTTAATTAAGAGCTTAATTAATATTTCAAGATTATTGGAGCTCGGAACCGTAGGTCCATTTTGTCCCCGTGCTAGCTCGATATTGTTGGATAATATGACCCATAGCGTCACTATTTGTACAGATCACGGTGTTGTTGTACAAATTAACTATGACAAGGAAATTGCACTCTCATCATTTGTGATTAAATCACCATAGATATATAAATGAAGAGAGGTCCATATGATTAGTTCCTGGTGGATTGAGATGATATGAGACAGTATCAGTCCACGAAGGATTAATCATTAAATATCCCTAGCCGGAAGTATTATCGAGAAGGACCATCGATAATGCGGAATAGGCTAGTATTGCACTTGTGCGCGTTGTGAGGGCACGACGGCATAGTTCTCATATATATAAGTGTTGGATACTTTGCAAGTGCGATATGAGGTCGTGTTTCACCGATGGTACGGAAACAGCTTCGCTCTGGATAGACCCTTCGGAATCCCATTGGTATTATGACTATGTGTCTATGGGAGGCCGAAATCAAGGTAGGTGTGTATAGTCTTAACCTGAGACTTGCATCGCTAATACTTGCGATAATCGGTAGACTTTGGTCTTGGTGGTACAGGCTTTAACCGGTCTGCGTACACCACTTCTGGTTTATCAGAGGAGTCGTAGTGTATTGGGTGTGATGTCAAGACGGAAGTATCACTTCATTCATATTGGAGATGATGTCACGTGGATACGGTACTAGTGCTCTTGAGTGTTTGCGCAACCAATCGGGATATTGTGACCAGGTCATGAATATTCCGATTATAGAGACTATGTTACCAGACATCCGACATGTGCTTCGGACGGGGCAGACACATCCAGCCCCAGCTCTAGCAAGTGACTATCCGATACTGGGCCGAATAACACAATACTACGGGGTATACTACGCTTGATACAGATCTATATATTCCTGTAAGAATATTTGGAGAATTGGGTAGGCATGGCGCTTTGCTAGAAGCCAACCTTATCTTGGAAATCGGTATAAACGTAGTACGAGTAGGGTACTTCGTGTTCGGATTATCCGACGACCGTATTTACTGCCAACATATCCGGAGATCTCATGGGTCGCTTCCTGAAGATTCACCGATGATGTATAACTCGCACTTTAATTAATCTGGGATTAATTAGAAGAGAGAGAGAAAATTAATCTGGGATTAATTGCGGAGATATTTTATCTGGGATAAAATATTAATTAAAGAGAGGGAACGATTAATTTGGAATTAATCGATAAAATAATATATTCGATATATATAAGAAATTGGATTTCGACGCGGAATTAAAATTAGATTTTTAATTCGGGCGAACGAATTAATGTAGAATTAATTCGTTAGGGACGTGAATAGTGATTTCGTTAGGCGTAATCATTTAATTACGACGCGACGGAAAATTCGTTAATTTGGATTAGCGAACCCGAGCCCAAGAGTGATTGCGAGTGCATTCGCATTTCGAATTCGAGCGCGGCACGCAAGTCACATCAAGCGTCAAATCGTTAGTCACATCATGCGTCAAATCAATTGTCACTTTGAGTGATGTGACTTGACAACATGTCACTTTATTAAAGTGATATGATGTGACTTAAAGTAAAAAGTAGAAAATGATGAAAAGCATAATTAGACTTTTGCTTTTTAACTTTTGATATATGAAAAATGATTTATATATTTGTTTTTGTTTGGAAAATAAAATAAATATATAAACAAAAATCATTTTCTCTATCTCACTCACCACTCACGGTCTTCTCCTTTTCCCCTCTTTTCATCTTCCTTCCTTCACGGCTTCAAGCCGATTTCTTCAAAAATTTCTGGTTTTTGCCGAATCAAGAAGAGAATAAAAGGAAGAAGACAAGTGCTAGCACACCTTGAGTTATATATAGGATGATAGGGAAACGAATTTGTGAGCTTGGAATTCCTTTTGGAAGCTTGAAGCTTGGAGCTTCAATGGTGTTCATCCATGGCCGAATTTTGAGGTTCAAAGAGGAGCAAAACCGAGCCACTCCACTGCAGTACAAGGACGCCACTGCGCGCATGAGAGGGGAAGAGCAGTGCGTTTTTCCTCTTCAATCGCATCGAACGATCAATGTGAGTTTATTCCGCACCTCCTTGATATGTATTCAACTCGTTTTTTATGCTTAAAATGATCCTTGGCACTTGATTGAAACTAAACAGATATTCTATAGCGGATTTAGTATAATTGGATAGTCCAATTATATACTTACAAAAGAATAAATATTTTAATATGATTAATAAATATTAGTTACAGTACACTTAGAACTATATATAAAAGTTAATATATTATTAAATAATAAATGATTATATGATAATTATTTATTGTTAATAATTAAATTATATATGATATCTTTAATAGAGGCTAAACTTGGAAATCCCAAATTTTGGGTTTTTGGAAACCCTTGGCTTTAATTTGGAGTTACACCTTATGAAAGGTAGTAACTATTTGATTTTGTAACATATCTTTTAATTATGGAATTAAAGACTTGCTGTTACAAAACTTTCTTTCTATTCCTTGCTTGGCCGAATTCTTTAAAGAAATAAGGGGAAGTTTGATTGTTTTGAAACAATAATCCTAGGCATTGGTTTTAGTAGTTACACCTTTTTGAAAGGTAATAACTAATTATTTTTGTAACATATAATTTCTTTATGGATATTAATATTACATGTTAAAAATTTAATTAATAAAATAATGCCTTGGCCGATTTCGCTTATGTGGAGAGAATAGTTGATTTATTTTGGAAATAATTTGACCTAAGTATAAAAAGAAATTTGATTTTCTTTTTGACACCCTCTCTCATTCTAGCAACCCTAGGCATCTTCTTCTTCTTTGAGATGTTTATATGAAATTGGATGATTTAGAATGCCTTGAATGTTGTTTAATTGATGATTGATTAGATCAATTTGATGAAAAGTGTTTGGAACAATTTTCCCCCAATTTGCTTGTGATGGCCGATTTGGCAAGTGCCCTAATGTCTTGTCTTTTGAATTTTTGTTCATTGGATGACTTAGAAATCATTTGGGGATGTTGAATTTATGTTTGATTGGGTTCAATTGGATTGAATTTGATTTGGGCATAATTTCCCTCTTGGCCGAGACTTAGCAGTATAAATTGGGTTTGATTTTGATTTAATTATGTTGGACATGATTAATTGATGTTAACATGATTATTTGACAAAATTTCATGTTTTGGAAACTTTATTTGGGCAATTAATAATGCTATACACTTTAGGTAATTTAATTGGAAATTTGGAAAATTGGGAATTAATTATTGGGCTTAAAATTGGATTTGGGCTTTTAAAGTTGTTATTGGGTTTATTGTACTTTGTTGTACAAAGTTGGTTTAGGCCAAAATTGGTTGGATCCAATTAGGCCCAAAACCGCTTCCAAAAGGCCCAAATGCGACTAATGAACCTTTAACGTTTAATTGGGCCTAATGGGCCTAAATTAATTTATGGGCTTATGGGGTAACTCCCGGATTGGACTTTGGTTCGGGTTTGACCCGAGTTGACCAAAGTCCACGCCTCAAGAAATTAATTAAAAGCCCATTGGACTTTAATTAAATTAATATTGGATATTAATCGGGCTTTGAGACCCGTAACGATTAAATTTGGAATTTAAGTTGTAAAGGTTTATTTTATAAAGTGTAATATTTAATTTGGAATTAAATAATGAATTAGAATTAAATGCGTATTAAATGGGTTTAATTATGTAATTTAATTTAATTCGTAGAAATCGTACTTTGAGTACGTGTTCGCAATACGAGTTTGACTCGAACAAAATCAAATCTTTGTTTGAACATTGGATGATCACTATTTATCAAGATTAATTAATTGGATTAGATTGATTGATAACATGCTTGTATGAATACATGGTTGTGATGTTTGAATAATGTATATCGGATGGATATTAGTCGGGTGGGGCGATTTTGGAAATTGTAATAATTTGATTTATTAATTGGACCTGCGAGTCCAGCCTTATCTTCTATTCTTTGTATTCTCTTCTCACCTCTTCCCCTCTATGTATATGAGATTTCTTTAGAAGTGTAGTGTAACGGGTAGAAAAAATTTGTGCTAGCGGAGAGAGAAGTGAGAGATTTGATCTAGGATCAATGTAAAAAATCCATCCGCATATCATTATTATTTTATCATATGCGCTTTATTATGTGTTAGAATGCATGTTTAAGGGTGTATGATGATGAGACCTTAACAAAGATAATAAATTGGTAGCCATTTGCACGCGAAAAACCCTCATAAATATCATGCGTCTTTTCCTTCCATTGAGTGATTCTTGCTCAAGATCCTAGATTGGCATGGGTTGTTAGCCAAAGTCAAGCCTTATCCGTCGAAGATGTTTTTGAATCACGAGGCTTTGTTCCATATCGGTGTCGTGTCCAAGTTGTGGTTTGTTGGCCAAAGTCAAGACCACTTCTTGTCCATTGACATTGATTACGAAGCTTCCATGTCAATGGGTCCGCGCTTGACTGGGATCGCTAGGTTTGTTGTGCCAAAGCCAAGGCCTAGTTGATTCAGAGGAAAAAGGTTAGGGTATAAATTCGATGTATAGGCATATATAAAATATATGTTTGGGACTTGGATGTCCCCCTACTGGATCTAGGAGTTGGAAAGATCCAATTGATCTTAGAGATCTACCTAGTTAATTATCATACAATTTTTGGCCAAAGTCAAGATTGTGTGATATTTACGGGATCCTAGCCCACTAGGAAACACGGTTTCCCGAGTACTCGACAGAGGGTTAGAGGCTCGACGAAAAATAGTGGGAGGCAAGAATTGAATTTGCAATACTCGTTCAATTACTCGCATACGGGCTCATTTAAATTATTTCGTCATTAGATTAAATGTTAGTTGGACTAATATTTAAATTGTTGTTTTAATAAACAGTTGGACTGTATTATACTTGATTATTATAATTGGATTATATTAATCAATATATTTGAATTAATTAATTTCAGTTTACAGTTGATTTTATAATTGGATTATAGTAATCAATGTAATTGAGGTTAATTAATTTGGATTATATTTGATTATATAGTTGGACTATTATAATCATTATAATATATATAGTACCACTAATCGTTGATTAAATAGTTGGACTATTGTAATCAAGATAAAATTGAAAAGTTGGATATTTAAATATATCTGGGATTAAAATATTTTAAATGATTTAATTTTCAAATTGGGAATAAATAATAGGTTACTTTATTTGATAAAATAACTTATTATACCTTAAGCCCAAAATTAAGCAAAATAAGTAGAGCATAAAATCTTTGAAGATTTATGTGATGACGACTTTAGTGCTTAATTTAATATACTTGTCATAAATCTAATTTTAGATTTAAGAAGTATTAAAATTGCAATTTATAATCTTGGAGATTAATTGACTATTCTAGAGGAGATAAAGTCAAAGTTTGCAATTGGGCATGTAGCACGAGGTGCCACATCGTTTCGATATTCTAAAAACCCAAGGCTTGGCCTAAGGTTTCTGAAATATTGAAAAGGATAATAGACATATCCCAAAGTGACTACCATTTGGATATGGCAGAGACACGAAGGAATTAAAGAAAGGGCGAGGCTCTAACTTTAAAAATATTTGTCAAAGTTATGTTCACATTAGTATTGAAATTAGATTTTAAATACTTAGTGTGGTACATAAAATATATGTATTGATGTTCAGAATCTTCTTTGAGCGGATACTGACTTCAAGCAAGCCGAGATTGCCTGCGAATCGGAAACAGGACGAAAGTCGCTGTTTCGACCGTAGATACCTAAGTTTAGGAACTACCCTTTGGGTATATACTTAAATTAGGAAATGTTATAATGTAACTAGTTTGACTAGAGACATTATCTCTATATCAGTGTTTAATCCGTTGCGGATAAACCTTTATATTATAGAACACTAAGTGTTTTATTATATAAAGATGATACTGAGATAAATACATTAGATGTAAATAACATAATTTATATTTTTGAATATAAATAAAATCTCAAACATATAAAAAGACAAATAAATAGCTCAATTGATTGATCAATAGAGACTTATTTGTGGCATTGTTGTCTGGGACACAATTAATTAGACTGTATATCCACACTTTGAAGAGTGGGTACTAGGACTGATTTGACTATTCAAATAAAGTCTACGAATCTAGTTTATTAGGTAAAGTACCTAAAAACTA